>VZTD01000744.1:599752-753102 GCA_013397725.1 Rhagologus leucostigma | reverse complement strand
TTTTTTTGTTTTTTTGTTTTTTTTTTTTTTTTTTTTTTTTTTTTTTAATTCGAGGCAGAGTGACTCCTGGGCACCTCTGTGCATGCAGCCCGAGCTGCCCTCTCCCAGGGCTGCACAGATAACAGATGGCAGTCGCCACTCGTTGCGCGGCTCTCAACAGAGCCCCGGTGCTGCCTTTGCAGTGCTCTGCTGTGGTGGCAGGAGGAGAGGGGATTCTGCACAGCAAAGCATCGCCCGGGAAGGACAGTGCTCTCACTGTGCAAAACTTACTGTATGGAATCAATTTCTAAGAGTACCTTTAATTGCAGAACCTCAGTCCTAGAGAGTGTGGAAGCTGAATCCAGCAAACAGCATAAGTTGAGCCTTTGGTTGCATTTCTGGTCACTTGGAGTTTGTGCTTTGGAACTTGATTTTTCGTTTTCAAGTCTGGGCAAATACCTGCCTTTTTTATTTTGTGAGATGACACCTTTCACATGAAAATTCTCAGTCAGACTTAAATTTCAGCTTTTTATTGCATCTTGTGCAATTATTAGCCTTTGATTAGGGGCTCCATAAGCAAAGGGGTATGAAAAAAACCCCAAACCAAACCTGAAATAATGGATTCACCCTGACATAATGAGTTGTATCTGTTTCTGTTCCAGCTTTCATGAAATTTCATCCATAATCTGGGAAATATGTTTGGTGATTAATGAGAGCACTCTCCTTCTGTTTAATGGTTTTCAAAACCACTGAAATGTTTGTGGGTCTTGATATGTATTTTCAGACTACACAGTACTTTGAAATGTAATTAAATCCAATTTTTCTTGAATTAATATAATAAAAAGGATATTTTAATTCAGGTATATGTGGGAGATTCAGCCCTACATGTAGCCTGAAAAAATGAATTATGCCGTCCTCTTCCTTGGATTTTTGAGAGAATAATAGTAGAGGGCAGTGAGGCTATGAAGGTTTCTTTCAGCAAATGCTATGATCATATCTAGAAAACATTACATAGCCCTAGCAGAAATTTCACTGATGAAATTTCCCTGGCCTTTGTTTACATCCCTGGAAGGCAGCTGAAGTTGCTGGATGGATCCAAGCGCTTGGCTGAGTGTGTGTCAGGGAGGGAGAGGAGGGCAGAGTGACAGCTGTACGTCCGAGAGTGCATTGGACACAAGTCTGATCTTGAAATGGAAGTTCTTTACATCCACCTCAGTGCAGCCAGGATAAACCTTTGGTCCACTCTTGGGTATTTGACCATGAGGCCACACACTCTCTAAATAAATCAATCCAAGGTAACAGAAATTTATTTTTAAAGTATTTACAATATTAGTTTGTTCTTTTGACAGTGGTGACTATACATCATTTTTGAAATGAAAAAAACCTGTACTGGAAACATCAGTACCCATAAAACATTTAGAAAGAAGTTAATCTATCAAAATTAAGTGTAAATAATTTAAAAATCCAAGTCTTGATATTTCAACTGTGTAAATGTATTGAATCTGCAACACGCTAGTGAACATGTCATTTTCAAGCGCAGCTTTGATTATAAAAAATGTAAATGAAGATATTTGAAGTACAAACCAGGGCAAGCAAGAGGAATATTTTACTCATAAAGGTAACAACCACACAAACAACCGGTAAAATAAATGGGAGGCAATTATCAGAAAAGTGAAGCAACTCCCAGATTTGCCAGCAATTTCATATCTGGTTTGATCATATATTCAGATTTCTAAACGCTTATCAGAGAAGAAGGGAAATTCAGTCCCTGCAAAGTGAAATAAACTCTAGGATTTAAGTCTGAGTAGCCTGATTGAGGCATTGCATCGAATATTTACAGATGAAAACAATAGTAAGTCCAGCCACTGTCTTTTTTTTTTGGCCTGTAGTTCTCGAAGTGCTGTGTGCAAGGCACAGATCTTACTTTGGCACTTGACCATCTGCAGCTGCTTCACTCTGGCCCCTAGTGAGTTAGTGTCCATGAAGTCCATCTTAATGAAGTAGAGGAAAGGGTCTTCAGGAATATAAAAGATTTACCCTGCTTAGCATGGAGCTGTGTGCAATGTGAAACAGAGAGCAAGTGGTGCATGTGCTGATATTTGAAAAGATCTGTGGTTTAAACAGCCCTGTTGAAGAGGCTGTGAACTGTGCTTGGAGCTGGCTTGGAGTGCTGAGCACTGCAGAGTGCAGTCAGCTCGATGCCCCTTGTTCCTATAATAAAAATGCTAAGGCCTTTTTACCTATTTATGTCTGCTTCCTTTGAGCTTTGGGTTTACTGGTATGCAAAAGGAAAAAAAACCAAGCATATGTTCAGTTGCTCAATCAACCTTTTCTCAATCCACACTCAGTGATCTCAGTGAGTCATTACGGCATAATTACAATTTGAGTGTGATACACTGTTTGTAGAAAAGTATCTATTTTTAGCAGAAGAAACACTACAGTCCCTGAAAGGAGGAGAAAGAAAAGGAAAAAAGGAAGGAAATCTGTAACCAGCAAATCAATGCTATTGTTAACCGATATTACGAGACACCCCGTAGATTTACAATGCTTGTACTCAACCACATAAAAACCACACTGAAAAGAATGCCTACCAGGGGTTAAATTCATATGCCTGCGCTGCAGCCTATTTCTGTCAACACTCAGCTCAGGAAATAAACATTTATGCTTTCTGAAATGAAAGTGTATTTTTGAAGACTAGCCGTCAGATATTTTTTGCCCTTCACACTTTCAAATGCTTAGCCTTTTTTGTAAGTTGACTGCAAAGTGCATCAGTTTGCTAGGCAAAAAGGAAAAAAAACCTTGACAAGTGCCCATGGCATCATTGTCAAGCACACGAGCGTCTAGTAGAAGATGGCAGGAGGGTTGGCACAAAACATGCTTCCTTCAAGCTTCTTACCTCAGGGGTACCTGACTCTTGAGAAGCCTTTCAATCCTTCCAAACGACGTTATTGCAGACTGTCATCTGGTTTATTTGGTGTGTGCTGTATCGCAGATAAACATGCTATTTAACTGCGGGTCAAGGTACAGAGAGTCATCCTGCCAGCAAACGCCTGAGATACATCAGATGGCACTGACTTGGGGAGGGAGATGGAGAGAGATCAAACTTGTCACCACTATGGTACATCCTAAAGGGGGAGGAAAGGTGCACAACATTGTATTTTAAAATGTTATTACCCAGCTCTGCATTGAAAGCGGTGACCTGCAAGACTCTGAAGGATTAAGGACCCACACAATGCATGACAAAGTTCCAGCCCACACCATCGTGCAGCATCTCGGGGTGGTTTGGACAGAGCTCAGAGATGGGACTGGCGAGGCAAGCACTGGTCAGAAGGCTGGAAGGGTCCAAGTTGGAGACTTTTAAAAAAATAGTTACAATTTAATATAGAAAATATCCTATTGTCAAAGAACATGGTTGATCTGGGGGATTCACGTAACAAAAGCTCACAGACTCAGAGTTTGACATGAAATAAGTATAACCTTCTCCAAACAATTAAAAATAAATCTCTATATATAAATATATAAGCCTGTGTAATCTGTTACTTTAACTATGACTTGTTGAACACATGTTAAAAGGCCATTGCTGTGATAAAAGAGACATGTTGGGTGCTTTCACATTTTCTGAAAAATCAAAATACAACAAAAACAGATTAATTACAACTTGATTCAGCTTTGCATTCCCACGAGGGATGCCTTTAAAAGTTAAAACATGCTTTCACTGAACAGGCTTTCAAGGGAAAGGTACTTCGATCAGGGACAAAATAGTCATGTTGATTTGATTTATTATTGAAGAGCAGAACAGCATGCTTTATATTTGCCAGTTTTTCTATAATGTAAAAAATTTCTTTTGATTTTTATGTGTCATATAAAAACAAGTGGTTTATTTACTGCTCCAGAATGCAGATTTTTCAAGAGTGCAATACAATAAATTATATCAACATTCCATTTTTCCCCCTCACAGGGCATATGTAATTTTCTTTGACTGTAGCACACAATAAATGTTATTGAAACATAGCATTATTTATTTTTTAAAAAATAAAATGAATGCCAACAAACCTGTATGAAAATAGATAAGTGAATAAAAGAAGGAAGTTGGGGAGTTTTCAGGGAAAAAAAAAATACAGAGAGAAATTGCAGGTTAAACTTTTTTTAATCAAAACTGATTTTATTGCTTTTGCTTAATTAAACCTTTCAGAAGTGTGTGAAACATTGTTATACCTGAAAAATTGTTAATTTGTAAATCACAGGGACAAAAGGGCTCCACTGCAACTTTAAAGTTTCTATGCACGTAAATGTCAATAGAGTGCCTTCTCCATCATCAGCACTAAATTCACATTGATGCCTCTTTTCTTCTCTGTATTGATCCTTCCATGAGAACGTAGATTTGTATCTGTTAATTAATGCGTCCTGAAACAGCGTTTGTATTAATCAGGCAGATAAGAAAAATTGGATGCCTGCACCCTCATGACAACCGTAAAAGTGCTGGCCCTGATAAAATCGTGGATGGACCTCAATAAAAAAGTTCCTCCTTCCACTCAATAAACTAATCATCCTGCTTTTAATTATTCGGCAGAAAGATGTGTGGAGATTTGAGAATGTGTAAATCTATTTACTAACAGCAGTGTCTGGGAGGGAGAATGGGGCTGTCACAGGACGGTGCTGCAGGCTACATTCTCTGTCCATCTGCTGCTGCAGAAAAACTGGTTCTTGAAAGCTGGCAAGGAACAGAAATGTTGGAGCTAATTGAAATCATGAATTCCTCCCTATAACCTTTGAAATGATTATTTCTTCTCCATTTCTCTCTTATTTATTTTAATCACAGATGTGTTATTTTCCATTGTCACATCTTCAACGGTTTCCTGTTGTTGTTGGATCAGGTTTTGTTGTTGGTTTGGTTTTTTTTAAGGCAGAGAGCTACAGTTCTATCACAAGACTCGAAAGACAGTAAGAGAAAATGAAAACAAATAAGGAGGGAGAGAAAAATGAGAGAGAGAGCACGTGCAGCCAGTTTTATGTTTCATTTTTTATGGATGCCTGGTGGTTTGGATGTGGGCTTTTCTTTTTTATTGTATTAGTTTTGCTGCTTAGTGCTTATAGAGAAAATCTTGTTTGGAGTAGATGCCTTGCAGATTTGCTAGTTTATGATATATTCTTGCTTGACTGTAACTCTCGACTTTAAAAACAGAAAACTGCATTTAAGTGTAATTGAACACCAAAAAGAATGTTCTTACAGCAGGAACCCTGTCAAAGGACATGTAAGCAACTCCATAAACAACTAAATGAAAGCCTCAGACATGTCTTAAGACCCTTTAAGAAAAGCTCGACTAATCCCCTTTGATGATTTTATTAAGTACTTGTGGTTGATGGTGCCAACTGGCAAACTGCTGCATTTCACCAACAGGCCAGGAAAATCACTTCCTCTCCCATATTGTTTTCTAGCACCTAATGTGATTGGGATATTAGCAGTTTGATATAATAAATTAACAGGTACTGTAAACAAGAGTCTGAAAAGGTAAGACAGTAAAGATGTTTGCCCTTAGTGATCCAATTAGGAAACACAGCAGGGAGAGGGGGGGAAAAAAAAGCAAAAGTTAAATTCATTAAGAGGCGTTTAATAAATTTTTGGTTGTCCTCACAAAAAGGATGGTCTGACTGCTATTCAGTTGGCACTTCAGGTGCCACCCTGTTATTTCAACAAGTGTAGTAGTGGCAGGAGCCAGGACAGAAGTGATCAGTGTCTTTTCTGAGAGGGTGGGTGTTACTTCTCTTTTCCCTGAAGTTCAAAGGGAATTTTTCTCTTTTTCATCATTACTTTAATTCTATTAAAACATCAAATCTTCCGTTTTAAAAAAATTTTCTTTTTTTTCTCCTAAATTATTCTTCTTGGATTATGGTAGTGATGGATAGAGTCAGCAGATCCCTGTTTCACAGCATTAGGTTTTTACAACTAAGTACAGGTATTTCAGAACAAAGAAGATACCATACAAATCACAGATTGCCACTGCAGTACCCCACAAATTAATATGATTTTTACAGGAAGAGCCTGCAAATTCCTGCTTGTTTAAAACTTTGGTTTTCATTAGAAAATATTTGATTTTATATTGATTTATTTTCCTGTAGTAGGGTGGGCAAGAGACACAAAAAAGCAGAAGGGAGAACAATAGAATGCATGCATGTTTTATCACAATGTATATAAAAATAAATCAAAGAGAGGCTCAGATTTCCAAATATGCTTAATATTTTTTGTGTATTTTTTTTTTCCTATTCAGGATTCTCTACTTTGTCTCTAGCTGACCAGATGAGCCTTCTGCAGAGTGCTTGGATGGAGATCTTGATTCTCGGTGTTGTATACCGGTCACTTTCTTTTGAGGATGAGCTCGTATATGCTGAAGATTATATTATGGATGAAGACCAATCCAAATTGGCAGGCCTTCTTGACCTTAACAATGCCATACTGCAGCTGGTAAAGAAATACAAGAGCATGAAGCTGGAGAAAGAAGAATTTGTCACCCTCAAAGCTATAGCACTTGCTAATTCAGGTTGGCAGAGTGGCATGATGGTTGCTACATTTTTAATGTGTCTTTCTTTCTTTCTTTCTTTCTTTCTTTCTTTCTTTCTTTCTTTCTTTCTTTCTTTCTTTCTTTCTTTCTTTCTTTCTTTCTTTCTTTCTTTTCTTTCTTCTAAAATGTTTTCTGTTTAAAATGTTTTCTTGTTTAAAACAGTATTTTATAATAAGAAATTGCTAATCAGACTTTAAAAGGCAAGAAACAAAGCAGTTCAAACTAAGAACAACTTTCTGGTTCAGAGTAATTGTGGAATATGTTCCTAAGGGAGTGGAAAATATTCCACTGTATGATGTGGAGAGTGTTTTACAGGCAGAGATCCCTTCAAATGAATATAGATGTTGTTCTCTTAAATCCATTTCATAATCCAGACAAATCTAATCACTGCAATTAAAGCAAAAGGATGCTGGAGAATATGCTATTTATTTTCTCTTTGAAGGCAGCTACTGATTAATTTGATAGACTGAATTCAGGATATGGGAGGAGGGAGGAAATCTGTATTGAATCTCACAAGGACCACACCTTACCTTACGGATCCTTTCCACTTATGAGAGTGCTTCTGCAAAAAATTATTACCTGTGCAGAAAGAGTTAAAAAAAATCTCAGAAAGAATTTTTTTTTCCTGCATTTGAATTTAAAAGTGCTGAAGCAGTGAATACTGTCAGATAAGTAAAAATCGTTTGTGCTTTGTTGTTTTTCTTTTTGTGTCTCCTTAATGCTTTATTGTGGTCTTAAGTCCCTTTTAGCATTTGCATAAAGTTCACGATAGATCCCTCTTTAATGACGTGCCGATCATTAGATACCTGTGTGTCAATAACATGCTCTGATGCTATGTTCCATTGACAGTCACACCGTGCCCCTCCATCTGCTTTTGTTTTGACCCTATCTTTGAACTTTATCTTGGTTGCTGGCCAGTAGTTTTCCCTTTAATTACAAGAAGGAAACTGTCAATAAAATCTGTTAAATGGGATGCAATGAGTGGCTTGAATGGGCGGACGGCTATTTGTTCAAATTCTGCAGCATTCAAGGTATTGACAGTTTGTTTTCTGGGGCCATATGTGACGATCAATCTCAGGCTGGGCTCAGCCGCGCTGAAAAATGAAAAACCAGATTGCTTTTGCTTACTTGTGGATGACGACTTGTGATTTGGCGCGGTCCTAGTGAGATGAGACCTTCTGCCCAAATTGCCCCCCTGAGAGCCAGGACGCGTGACTGTTTTTAGAAATAATTTTTTAATTGATTTTGTAATTAACAGTTCATCTACAATATTGATGCATGAATCCTCAGATTGATAGGAGGGAAATTGTTTTCAACAATGAAGTTGTACTTTCCTATTTATCTTTGTAATGTGATTTAGCACTCTGCATTTTTAATTGGAAATATAATTCAAAAGCATGCAAAGCCAAAATGCTTATTAGTTTCTTCGTAAAATACTCTCCACCCCACTAACTCTGCCCTTAATTTTAGAATACTATCTTATTCTAGATTAAAAAAAAAAAGCTGAAATGCCTCTCAAAGATCAAAATTTTTCTTAATTGAAGATTTATTTATAATTTTTGACCATTGTAAATAGACACTTGAGGATGCTTTGCAGCTCCAGGAAGGTTATTTCTCAAAATTGGTCATGCTTAATGATCAGAGCAAGAAAGTTATCTGCAATTAGGAGTCTAAATGGAGAAGGGCTTTTGTATTTATTTAAATTCTGTAATTCAAAGACTGAATTAGAAATATTTCTGCAGTTTACTTGACAGAAAGGATGAGGGCTAGAATATAGGGTTATGATGTTAAATACCACTCGCACCTTCCCCCGGCTTAAAAAAAAAAAAGACGTGCAGTGTTTAAGTAATAATAAAAAATAACTGCTGCCAAAAGAAAGTTTAGTCATACACTGTGCATAGAGTGTATCAGAATCATCTGTAGCTTCATTAACTTCGCTGGAAATTACAACCAGGATAATGTCAGAGATAAATACAGTTCAGCATACTAAAATTCAGGGCACATTGAAGTGAAAACATTTCCTTCCCTCATCTTAAAAGAAATAAAATTGCTGTCTTAAAATGAAACTGTTGCAAGGAGGAGTCAAGAAGTAGCCCAACCATTCCACTTCCCTTTCAACAGAGTGTTTGGCTGCTGACATTCAGTATTTCAGCTTACGGTTGTGCATGCAGCAGATACCGAACTTCTACCAGCTGTAACTACACTAACCTGTAGGTGTAAAAGCACCTGAAGAATTACAGCCCATTGGTGGATATCAGACTCTTAGTGTTTTCTTTACAAATGCTGCTAAAATTAAAATAAAATTTAAGTTGGATTAATTTTTTTCTCTTTTTTTTAATAGACAAAAGCAGAATATCTCATTTTCATATAACTAGGAACTTGGTTAAGGTAAATGCAGCTATATAAAGAAAACAAAATGCCATTAGAAAATCAACCAGTAGCAATTCACATTTTAATATATTTTATTGCTACTTCTTCTTTCTTCCATTGTTTATTCTTCCAGTTTAAAATATATTAGCCCTTTTATAGCTGTGGAGAGTATAATAAGAAACCGTGGGTGTTTCAGACATTTTTGCCATATCCACACTGTCTAGAAAGATTCCCAGGTTGACTCTACTGTAAACAGTAGACAAAGATGGTTTTATAGCTCTGTATCTGTGTTAGTGATTTATGATACAGTGTCATAGTACTTTCTCTGCTGGTGTTTGGAAGCAGGAAAAAGAAATTGTAGATTGTCTTCGTATCGATTGTATTTTGTTTGAATAAATACCACAAGCTTTGTTTTGGCCAACAAATCTCAGTAGCATGAGCATTAAAACACACACTTTTCTTTAGGCCTACAGAGCCCATTCGTGCAGTGCTGGATCTGAGATAATCCTGCCATTTGGTCCCTAAAAGGTGGGGAGGAGTAGCAGTTTTTCAGGGAGATTCTCTGACAGCCACTATCAAATGTTCCCTGTGCAGGGCTGGCAATGCCACACCACTTCCATAAATTGCTAGAAATGCAGGATGTGGCAATGTTGCAGATTGTCACTGATTTCACACTGAGTGCATGTAGACTCTGAGAAGTTTAAATACACATGTAAGAGCACAATACTGAAATGTACAGACATTCCAGTCCTGCGTACGTTAGGTCTGTACAGGCATGATTTCAACAGTTACATTTACTATGTAAATCCGGAATTTGTCGGGTTAGATTTAAGCATCTGCATTGATTTGATAGTAATTAACACAGCCTTTATACTTCAGCTCCAGAGAAGTCACTCTTTCCTTGGCATTGTCCTTGTCCTGCCGGTATCACGAGTTCCTTCCTTCTTTCCCTGCCTTCTGTACACAAAAGCCAGGAGGTACCTGGAAGCTGTGGGATGCGGCTGCCCGCGTTCCACCTCACACCGCCCAAATGAAGCAAGCTGGCACCAATGAGCACTTTGTTTACCCACGCAGAAAATCAACTTTGAATGGTTTCCAAAACATGCATGTACCAATTACTTCCTCGTGTGTAAGGGAAGGTGAAATATTTACAAAATATGTTTGAGGTGTACACAAGTGCAGGCGCGCGCATGGGAACGCTCCAGCACGGAAAAAAGGAGCTGCTTGTATCTTCTGTGCTAGGACATGTTCCCTTGTATTGATTAGGGAAATACTAAACAGGAAATTGCAGGTGAGCAGTTTTTTGAAATTGCCTAATCAGTAAGGACTAAATTGGGCCTCCAGGCCAAATGTTGCAGAAGAGCTTAGGAGTCACAACTGAGACCAGAGTTTTAAGAGAAGCTGAGTTCCCATCTAAGACTTAACGCAAGGAACTGGAGTGTCAAAATACATCAGCACCTTTGAAAATCTGATCTCTGTGCATCTGCTTAATAGGCTGCTGGCCTCTTGAAAAACCTGACCCAAATGTGGATGCTAGGCACTTAAAAGTACAGCCCTATGCACTGTTGAAAATTTAATCTTAAATGCTAATGCTGGCTGTGTAGCCTGTACCAAAAGAAGGAGAAAGGGACTTCTGCTCACCATCACATTTCCGGTCTTTGATATTAACTCTCTTAAAAAACACCCAAAAAACATTGCCCTTTCAGTACTGAAAGAGTGTGAACCAAAAAGTATCTTGTGCATTTTAGCATAATGAAGTGCAGATCAATACTGGTGCCAGTAAAGTAACACTGTCATCTCATCCTGTTAAAAAATTAGTAAGGTCTTACAAGTTTTTTAGCTTTCCAGACACAGTGTACTCAGAGCACTAGGCTATCACCATTATATGATATTATCATAATAGAAATTAATTGGTAGGGCCCAGTAAATCACTTACTCCACAGGACATCATCTTTATTCCCAGTGCATGCCACAATGTGCTATAATTCATTTCTAATAATGTCTATTTTTTCATTTTGTTTTATATAGTCATCTTGTTAGTGTTAGAATTCATGATTAAGATGTATCTATCTTGACTGGGCATATATATGTATACACAGCTGTGTGTTAAGGGTGTGTTACCAGTGTTTGTTTTGATAAATATAAATAGCAAGGTCTTAACTCTTTCATGTAGTTTTGTATAGAGAGTAGTACAGCATAGAAACAAATTTTTAGAAAAGGAAGTCACCACTGTAGTCAGTTTTCATGTTGCTTAAAGACAGTTTATTCCTCATATTCCATTTTCATGTAATCAAATAGATGACACCCAAAATTCTTAGAGAAAATAAATACCTGTTACCATTTGCTTAATGTTAGCATTAGGAAATGGCAGCTAAATTAATCAGTGGTTAATTAATGGTTAATCAATGGTTAATCTTTTTTTTTTTTTCTTTTTTTCTGGAAGCTACTCTAGTAACTAAGTAACTTGGAGCTATTCCTCACTCAGGGAATAAGCAGATACTATTTACATGTTAGTAGCCTGAGACTCACAAAGGGCAAGAAGCGAGGCCAAGCTTAGTTGTTCTCAACGGTAATTGTGATGATTTCTTGTATCTTATAGTGAATAAAAAGTACTTGGAAGCCTTCATTCTTTTAGTTGGTGTCTCAAGCCCCAGCTCTATCATTCGAGTTCCCTTTTTCCAGGCTTTTATTAGCCTTATGGTGTAGGGCCTTGAACCAGTTCATAGTGTGCTGTTTGTTCTGCATTGTGGGAAATATTCCTATATTTATTGTCCTCACTACCTCTCCTAGTGGAAAGTAAGCCATTTCAGGAATAAAAAAGAAAGTGCTAGTTTACTGTGTTTTAACTTCCTTACGGCAGTGGTTTTAGCTCACTGTTAATCCAGTTAGTCCCTGAAATAAAGTCCCTGTTCTGTGAAGTAATTTCTTTTCTTACTACATTTTCATTTCCTACGGTGTTTTATAAACTGTTTTGAGGCTTCGGTTTTTATCTCTTCTGAAAAGTAAGCCAAACCAGGGCAATCCAGACTAAGGCCTCATTCACTAAAATCAGTCACACGAGGCTTTGTTTTGTGTTTTCAGTTTTCACTGCCTATAATTCCTATGGACAAGGAATTCTTAATTTATTCCTCTTTCTTTCTCAGTATCTATTCTGGTTGAAATGTCTGTTTCCAGTAGAGTACTCCAGATGTCAGACCATTTTTGCCATATTCTTTTGTAAGGAAAAATATTCTGTTTGCCTCTGTGCTTGTGTCTTAGCCTAACCATGCAGATCCCAGCAAACAGTTCTGCTCAGGGAAGACAGGCAGGTGGTCAGAATAAAGTATATTTGTTTACCCAACACAGGGAAGACCAAAGTAAGTATCTGGGGCAATTTCAGCTGTAGATGGAAACAGGACAGGAATTCTTGTTGGGTGAGGGAACCAAGAACCTAGTTTGATTTGCTATTGGCAATTTCCATGGGTTGCTTGTGTCTTAAGCAGTATGCTTCTCAAAATGTCACTGTGTTGTGTTTCTCATAAAAATACACAGAAACACAATGTGCGCAAGCAGTTTGTGTCCTTGTGCAAACCTGGCACATGTTTCAGGGGGAGAGGATGGGGTTCTGAGAACAGTTCACGCATTAACAAACACTGCAGTGGGTTTTGTGGGGTTTTTGGATTGGCAGTACAAATTAGATACAAAATCTGTTTTATTGGAAACATAACCCAGATTAAGATTTTTTTCATCCTTACATAAAGCAAAAACCATTTTGCTTTTTGTTCTTAATCTTGACCCCATCCAGTTCTTCCGGGATCCTACAGCTTTCTAAATGGATTTCTCCAGACTGAGTTTGTGAACTGCTCAGCTGTATGGAAGCAGAAACATCACAGCAGTTGCTGTATTTCAAGTACTTATTGGTAGCTACCTTTCCAATGTGGTTTACCAGCATCTTGATGTGTGTATTCACTGCTGCATGCTCCCTGCTGCTTCATTCACTGTCCTATTTTCTTTTTGCTGTCTGAATTTTCTGACATGAAGAAACACTTCATTTAAGACCCCTGGTTTTCTTCCTGGTAATGTTATATACAAATTATGTAGATACCAGCCTTTCACTTTCCTCAAAGCGGGGTTTTGAGAGGTTTTCTTGCCTTCAGTTCAGGTGCTTTCCAATTTTTAGCTAGTTGTTGCCCTTTGTGCTGTGTTCTAAATGATTCCTGTGTGGCTGGATGTTTGTTTGCTGCATTTGAGATGAAGTTTGAATTTTAAATGAGGTAGATTGTAATCTGAGTTTGTGTCTGGACCTTGCAGTGTTTTTCTTGAATGAGAACTCCGGTTTTCTCCTATTTCTGAGCAATGATCTGATCAATCAACTGATCAGAAGAGGTACAATTCTATTTTCCCATCCTGTGATGGTGAAAGAAAGCGTTTGCAAGGATAGAATGAGATTCTCCAAGCAGAGCTCAATGAGTCCATGTCCTCATTTGTTGCTCTCACTCTCTCCCATGGCAGCTTTGATCAGGAATAACTTTTTCTCTGCCAGTGAAATCCCATGTTCTCAGCAGTTGTATCAACAAGTCTTGTGTTTTTCTGTTTTCAGTTTCACCAGCCTGGGATCATGTCTCTGTAGGTCATTTACCATCAAATTCTGCTATCTTTCGAATGACACTTTGAAATTGCCCTGTTTAATTTCATTGTTTAGACAGGTGCCGATTTTTAAGTGTATTACGTCTGGGTATAGGTTTCCTCTGGATATTACCTGTGTGGGATGCAATTGTAAATTATTCTGACTGCCTGCAAAGCCACTTAAAAAAAACCCAAACCAGCCCGTAAACAAAAGAAAGAGGTGTTTTTCATGGTATAGGAAGAACATTCAGACTCACTTATAATTCGATTTCATATTTTCTGTGGAATTCTTGCTTTATGTCTAGATTGTCACACAAATTGTCTGTGTTTCCTTAAATCATCCTGATTCTTGGTGGCATCGCTGAGGATTGGGTTTATCCCAATACATGAACAATATTTAGCAATGAGTTAGCCTGCTCTGAATTCACTTCTACATCTGCCAGGCTGTAGTTACTGAAAAGATTTCTCTCTTTTATTTTTCCTCCTCTTTTCCCCTTGGCTAGTTCAGTTCAGCCTCTTCAACCATTTTCCTTATTTTCAAAGGCTTACACCTGAGGGATTAAGATCTACATTTGTTTAATATCAGGAATAAAGTGGAAGTTCCAGACTGCAAGGCTAAAACTTGAAGAAGGTTTTTTGTAGAGATTAATATTTTCCTGAGCAATCTGCAAGCTGAATCATGGTCTAATTAAAGAGCGCAGATTTACTGAGTTTGCATTTAAACATTGGCAGACCCTAGAATGAGTAAAGCTGAAATGAGTTTGAATCTTTTCTGTAAATGGGGAGTTAAATTATCATAGTAATTTGATTACATAATTTTTAAATCTTTCAAGCTGAATCACCATTTTAAAAGAACAGTTTGAAGTCTTAATCACCACTGGAAGTGCCCTTCTCCCTGCTGGTTTTTTTTACCCCATTCCTTGTGACCAAATCTGTTCCCCAAGGCACAGCTTCCTGCACTGATCCATGAACCACCATTTGGCAGTGGAGAGCTGGCTGGGCACATTCTTCCCAGCTACTAAATTAATTTCAAAGAGAGCAACAAAATACATTAAATACTTTACTACATTTATTTTCCATGTAAGTAATTGCCCTGTGTACCACAGGGATGGTACACAATCACCCCTGCAAGGAGAGGGTAAGAGCCCTTGGTTTTAGAGGTTGTCCACACAGTGGAAGAGTTTTGAGAGTAATTTGGAATCTAATAGCTGTGTCAGAGGGCAGGTTTTGATTCCTTTCTGGGGGCTGTTCTCTCTTTTTCCCCCCTCACTCACTTTCATTGTAAGAAATATGTAGAGTGTAGATATTGCTAACGCTGCAGGCCAAATTGCTCTCCAAACTGCAGAGTTAAACGTCTTAGGCAGGTTTCACCTCTGTGTGAAAAATACATTTAGTCTGGATTCCATCCATCTATTTTCAAACTTGTGGTCACTGTTACAAATACTGGTTCTGGGAAGAATCAGACCAGTTTTATAGAGGGTTAAAAACTAAACCTCTGTAGTCACATTCTTCAGAAAGACCTGTCTCTTTATGCAGTATGGTGTAAAAAAATAAAAAGTCATGAGAACAGTCAGTCTTTGACTCATCAAGGGTTTGCTGAAGATAAAATGCTCCTATTTGGTTCTCCAGCAAATCTGGCCTTAGCACTGTGGATCTGGGAGGAGGAGGAAAAGATGCATAATTTCTGCACAAACAGCACATGGTTTATTGAAAAATTATTTGGAGTAGCAGATCATGTGTTCTGTAGCAGAGCAGTGAATATCCAAGGACTTGGTAAGAGTTAGGGAGTAAAGACAACAATTTTTTTGGAGATTGCATTCCAAATTAAGCCTGGTGGCTGGACACTATGCTTAAGACATCAGTCACGTCTCTATGTGTGTGTTAGCATGTCTGTATCGATTACATCTGTTTGTAGGACACAGAATTCAGGGGATTTCTCTTATTGACACAGAATTACTAAATAGAACTACCCTATTAGAAAACTATCAAAAATGTATGGATTTGGGGAATGGTCTCACATTAATTAGAACTAAATTTTGCTAGAGGTGATATTCACCTGTCATCTTTTTCAAAATGTTGTAGTTGCCTTTATCCCTAAGAGAGAGATTTCTGTGTCTGTGCTTTCAGCACAGTGCACTGTGTTGTGCAGTATCACATCCCAGCAGCGTATGTCTTAGCTGCATGCTTCTTAGAGCATGTATTCACTAAGACTCAGAATTATTAAACATGTAAAATTCCCATAGGACTCCATTATGTGTAATTAACAGATAAACTGTCATCAGAATCAATAAAACGTGCTAAATGATCCAAACTTGTATATAATTAAGTGTCTGTTTTAGAGCGGGAGCTGTAACTTTTATTTTTTTTTCTTTTCAATTTGCACATTTGTTGTGACAATAAGAGCTGGAACATTTTTGTTAACCTGTTACTTACTGGTTTGTGTTTCAGTTTACATGTTTGTATTTGAAAGGAGATGGATATTTACTATCTGGCCTAATTATCTGAGGAAATAGTTGCATGTCAGCTTTTAGGAAATGAATCTTAGATGCATCTTAATTCTCTGAATGTAATTCAGATATTTGAAGCACGTGCAGAATTTGATGTTTAATCATCAACAGGGTAAAACATGAGGCTCTGTCAAATACTGATCCAGAGCATTCAGACTGCTGGTTACAGGGCATGGAAACGATGATGGAAGTGGCTTCTTCACCATCCAGATCCTCAGTCGTTATTCTGTCTGGGAACAGGAGCTTTATTCCAAACTCAAAAATTAGGATGCAAAGCAGTGTTATGCTATGTAGAGTTTCCAAGGGTGATCTTTAATCACGCCATGTCCCAGTTTCACCCTGAGCAAAGCTTGCTCGGTGTGGCCTGTCCCTGGGGCTTGTACCCCCTTGCAGCAGTTGTGTTTT
Organism: Rhagologus leucostigma; assembly: GCA_013397725.1. Classification (NCBI taxonomy): domain Eukaryota; kingdom Metazoa; phylum Chordata; class Aves; order Passeriformes; genus Rhagologus; species Rhagologus leucostigma. Next base: position 736,679 of record VZTD01000744.1, on the reverse strand, counting down.
CATATAGTGTTTTATTGGCTCTGTAAGTCTGTTGACCATCCCAATTTTGGTAGCTGATAGGGGCTGTTTGGTGGCCTCTTTCACCTATGACTGTTTTTCCTTACTTGCATTCCCCTCACTTTGGACCACATCAGGCTTTCTTTGGCATTTATGACTACATAAAAGTCAGAGAATTAGGGCTGCTCATCCAAAGTAATCTCAGCATGGTCCAGTAACTGCGTGTTCTCAGGGACATCTTCACTTTCTGTATCTATCCAGTTGAGGGGTTTACAGTTATTTCAGTTAGATATTTTCTCTTTATTTCACACTTCCATTGCTTTAATCTTTTCGGGTCATGTAGCAGTTTAGTTTAGTTCCTGGTGTGTGTTGCGTCTGGGCCTGTCACTCAATACTTACACCACCAAGGCATCTCACCTGCAAAGGTGCAGGGCAGGGTGTTTGCTTTGAGTCTCCTATAAAAAATGCAAAACCCCAACACTAACAAGATAAACCACTGTCTGAGGGGGTGGGAGAGAAGGATTACACCTTGTAGGAGATGTTAGCTTCACCGAACAAAAGCTGTTCAGGAACATGCTAAGTGTTGCCTGTCTGTCTGAATATGCCTGAGGGAGAAAAAATTTGCTAAACCTATCCAGAAATCCCATCAAAACAGCATTTCCCTTGTGTTGGTGCAGTGGTCCTAATCCCACAGTCAGTGTCTCTGAACAGTGGTGATGTCCATGGCTTCCAAGTCAGCAGCCTTGGAACCTGACACAGAATTTTGCTGAGCTTTTCCACAGTAGGGCATCCTTGCTTTATCCTTGCTTCCCTGATAGAATGCAGCCCTCCATTCCTTCAGCCCCTTGGCACTGTCGTTCCTTCAAAGCAGTAACCATACAGATGGTTTTTTTCGCACCGAGGGTGACTGTTTTACTTGTTCGAGGAGGATGAGGAGAAGAATTACTTACCCAGGAGTTAATTGTACGTTTGTAGTTCCACAGCATTTCAATACACTTTCCCAAAGGTCAATACAGAAATTAATGGGTAATTATCTTCCTTCTTTGTGAAAGAGGATGGGCAGAACCAGTGAAAGTGTCGTGCAGCCAAAGCATTATCAAACTCCTGGCACACCAGACTGAAACCTCCTGTTGCTCCTTTGTTTTGCAGACTCAATGCACATAGAGGATGTTGAGGCAGTGCAGAAACTTCAGGACGTCTTACACGAGGCTCTGCAGGATTACGAGGCCGGGCAGCACATGGAAGACCCTCGTCGTGCAGGCAAGATGTTGATGACTCTCCCGCTTCTGAGGCAAACCTCCACCAAGGCTGTGCAGCATTTCTACAACATCAAACTGGAAGGCAAAGTCCCCATGCACAAACTTTTTTTGGAAATGCTGGAGGCCAAGGTCTGACTAAAGCATCATGGGCTTCCCCATCATGCCCGTTTTAAAAAAAAAAAAAAAAAGAAAAAAAAGGGAAAATAAACAGGATAATAATGGCAAAGAAACTTAGTGTTTAATTAAGGAAAAAATGACTAAATGACTGCACTGATATTTAGCAGCAAGACTGTGAAGCAGCTTTCAACTTTTTCTTCTGTGTCTTTCTGATGCAGTTTTTTCTTTTCCTTTTCCTTTTCTCTCTTTTCCTTTCTGTTCTTTCCTTTCCTTTTTTCCTTTTTCTCTTTTTTTTTTCCTTTGCTGCTGAACTTTTTAAAAGAGGTCTCTAATTGAAGAGAGATGGAAGCCAGGCCTGCCAAAGGATGGAAATCCATAATATGGATGCCAGTGAACTTATTATGAACCATAATGTCCCCAATGACAAAGGAATCAAAGAGAGAACCACCGTACCTAGCAGTACAGTACAACACGATGAACTGACTGAATGCAGTATTAGATTTCATAGGAGCAGTCTCTAATTAGACGACTAAGCGACGATGCATCGGCTGCTTCTTATCATTGCATTTTCCATCTAGATCAGTTACAGCCATTTGATTCCTTAATTGTTTTTTCAAGTCTTCCAGATATTTCTTAGGTTAGCTACGATGTAACTTTTTCAGGGAATAGTTTAAGCTTTATTCATTCATGCAATACTAAAGAGAAAGAAATACTGCATTTTTGTGCTGGCTTGAACAATGATGAACAATAATGAAGGACAAATGAATCCTGAAGGAAGATTTTTTTAAATGTTTTGTTTCTTCTTACTAATGGAGATTTTTTTGTACCAGCTTTACCAGTTTTCAGCCATTTATTAATGTGGGAATTTATCTTACTAAAGCAATAGTCGAAGGGAAGGTGCATATTATCACGGATGCAATTTATGTTGTGTGCCAGTCTGGTCCAAAACATCCAGTTTCTTAACATGAGCTCCAGTTTATAACTAAATGTTCACTGACTCAAAGGATTAGATTACACCTGCAGTATATCCGAGTAGTCTAACATATAAATGCTCCATGTCAAATACCAATCCGTAACCGTGTTAGGAGACAGCGGCTGTGCAGGGGTGCGGTCGCGGAGTGATTTCTAACTCCTTCAGTTGCAAATGAACGAGAGATACTACTGCCTGTTTGCAAAATTGTAACCTCACACGCAGAAAAACCCTATCAACCAATAGTAGCTTAGAGGCAATGAGGCAAATGCCGCCATTTGCAAAATTAAGAAATCAGAGTAGTAGACTTCTGACCAAATTGAAGAATTTAACACTTCTATACCTTATTTATTGATTTAGATTTTCATTTGTAAATGGCGATCCTTAACAAGTAGCTAAACCAGTATATGTGCTTTTCAACCAGTATTGTCACAGCATGAAAGTCAGTCAGTTTCAAGACTGTTACGAGGTGTAATCTAATGTATAAACCGATTAGATGCCCCCAGAAAACTACAGTCGCTAAATAACCAATAAACAATAACCTCCATCAAATGCTATACCAATGTACCAGTGTTAGTAGCTGCTCCCTGTACTATGTGAACATCCTTATTCTATGTACACAGATGTAATTAAAATTGTAATCCTAACAAACAAAAGAAATGTAGTTCAGCTTTTCAATGTTTCATGTTTGCTGTGCTTTTCTGAATTTTTATGTTGCATTCAAAGACTGTTGTCTTGTTCTTCTTGTGGTGTTTGGATTCTTGTGGTGTGTGCTTATAGACACAGGGTAGAATTAGAGACAATATTGGATGTACAATTCCTCAGGAGATTACAGTAGTATATTCTATTCCTTACCGGTAATAAAGTTCTTCCTAGTAATAATTAAGAGATCGAAACTCCAAACAAATACTCGTTATGAACAGATACACACTGAAATCATAATATTTTCAAAACAAGGGATAATTTCTGTAACAGTTTATTATAGAATACCAATGTATAGCTTAGAAATAAAACTTTGAATATTTCAAGATTATAGATAAGTCTAATTTTTAAATGCTGTAAATATAGCTTTTATTCAATCATCTCTCAGATGTTGTTATTAACTCGCTCTGTGTTGTTGCAAAACTTTTTTGGTGCGGACAAGTTTCCAAAACTATTGCTACGTTGTGTGCTTTAAACAAAATAACAATGGGCCGATGCTCCCTCGGCCTCGTGCTAGGAAAAAAAAAACTGTGTATCTATCATTAGCTATATGGGACTATATTGTAGATTGTGTTTTCTCAGTAGAGAAGTGACTGTAGTGTGATTCTAGGTAAATCATCATTAGCAATTCATTCAGATGGTCAATAACTTGAAATTTATAGCTGTGATAGGAGTTCAGAAATTGGCACATCCCTTTTGAAAAATGTCAAAAAAAAATACAACTCCTGGGAAAAAGGTGCTGATTCTATAAGATTATTTATATATGTAAGAGTGCAAAAAAAAGTTTATTTTCCAGAAAGTTTGTGCAGGGTTTAAGTTGCTACTGTTCAAGTACACTATATATATATAAATATATAATATAAATATTGTTTTTGCTGTATCACATTAAAGAACTTGGGCTTCAGGGTCAAAAGCCAATCAACTAGAAGTATACAAAAAACACACAAAAAATGGAGATGTGTTAAAGGCACACGGTGCAAACTTTAGTTTTCATTTTCCGTAATTTTTTGGAGCTGCAAAAGAACAAGTATCTCAAGACTGTAAAACCATTACCTGAAACTTAGCTAAAAAAACTGCACGGGCTTTATAATGTTGTTCATCTTAAACCTTGCTGGAGAAGAGTTCTTTCAAGACCACTTACTTAATGTGAAGTGTTGGGAAAATTTCAAAGGGTGTATGTTTTAGCCATAACAATTTAATTTCTATTTTTGCTTCATTTTTTAATTTTTTCTTATTTAAAGCAATATGATTGTGTAACTCCCAGAAGTTACACATTTGTTTCAATCAGATCAGATTGTTGTATTTATTCCACTATTTTGCATTTAAATGATAACATAAAAAGATATAAAAAATTAAAACTGCTATTTTTCTTATAGAAGAGAAAATGGGTGTTGGTGATTGTATTTTAATTATTTAAGCGTCTCTGTTTACCTGCCTAGGAAAACATTTTACGGCAGTCTTATCGTGCAAAGATCGCAAAAGGACAAAAAAAATTAAACTGCTTATAATAATCCAGGAGTTGCATAATAGCCAGTAGTTAAAAACCGAAACAAAACAACAAATGAAAACAAACATGTCTATAGCTGTAGATGGGCTTCACATCTGTATAGCAATCAACTGTATATTTTTGTGATGTGTATCATACCGTGTGCTCCAACCAATGTCCATTTGTGTAAATGTATTTATTTTATATTGTATATATTGTTAAATGCAAAAAGGAGATATGATTCTGTAACTCCGATCAGTTCAGATGTGTAACTCAAATTATTATGCCTTTCAGGATGATGGTAGAGCAATATTAAACAAGCTTCCACTTTTGATTGCTTTTATTTTATTTTTTGTGTTGTGGGGTTTTTTTGGTTTTGTTTTCTTTTTTGGAGGAGGAAACAGAGCAATTAGTGTTGCCTTTTGTTACTTCCATTCAAAACGGAGCCAGCATTTGCACTTCTCCCTTAAAAGTACAATGTGAGTGTAAATAAATGCTATATAAAGCCTTGTCAGAATGAATTCCAGTGTGGTACAAGACATTTTGCATACTCTTAAATATGCAAAATGTCTCATAGCACATTAGAATTCAGGCTGGCAGGCCTTTATATAGCACTTATTTAATCTTAAAGCATCTTCACATCAACCTGCATTACTCAAAATCATTGCCTCTCTGTCAATGTCATAAAAGAAAACTTTCCCACTATTTTAAGATCACATTAATATCATATAGAAGTAGTTTTTTTGCTTTCTCCATCAACAGCCAAGTCTATCATTCATTTCCTACTGCAGGAGACTCCTTTAATGTGTTCTGAGTAAAAATAAAAATAAATTAAGAAAAAAAACCTGTATTATTTGATCCAGTGTTGCTGAATGGAAGTAAATGGCCCCCAGAGCAGTGATACAGATTGGTGTTAGTGAAGAGCACCGAAAGCTGTCGGGATCCAAGCAGGTTAAACAGCGGGGGCAAAGTGGCCATAAATGGGCTCTGGGCCCTGTCCCTCTGAGGGGCTGCAGCCCCCCTCGCTCAGGCTCAGCCCCTCTTTCCTGTGGACCCTTCTGGAACCATCACAGAAGTGCTAATGTGTGCTTTTCTTGCTTTTTAGCCTATCTTGACAGTGTTTTGTCGTTGTGTTCGCCAACGTGTTTCTCACCTTCGCTCCTGGCCGTCCTCTGGAGGTTCTGGTGATGGCACAGGGGCCGCTGAGCACGGCGGCGATGCTCGGGGACAGGAGCTGTGTCAGCCGAGGGACCGGGGCAGCACCAAGGGCTCTTTGTGCTTCACAGCCTCCAAGTGCCAACACAACGAGAGGCACCCCTGCCCTGCCACCAGCACTGCCTGTGTTTTTGCTATCCTAGGAAATAGGGGTTTTTCTGAGCAGCAGAGCAATAGGAAGATGAATCCTGCGTGGACTCTTTAAAGATGATCAGAATTGGGCTTTAGTGTTGATGCTGCTGTGTACACAGGCACGCATCCATACACACACACACACAGAGTATGTGTACACAGAGCTGGCTTTCCCCCTTTTTTTAGTATCTCCGCCCCCCTTTTTTATTCGTTTCCTGATTTTTAATTATTGCAAAGTATTTCTTCAAAGGAAAACATAACACTGCACCTTAAAAGTGAAGAAAGCAGTGTTAAAAATTTTCACATCCAAAGGGAAAATAATCTGTAAAAAGTGGCACTCCTAGACTTCCTCAACATGTGATTGACCCTAATAATTGACTAAAGTTTTCACATGCAATTGAAAAATCATGCTTTCTGTGCTGTCTTTCATGAGAGGATCATGAAGCACCATACAACAGAAAATGAGCATCACAGAAGAAAAAATACACGGAACTCTCAGATGAAGCCACTTCTAAGGCTCTGTCTCAGCAGAGTTTTTCTGGGGTTTTTTCTTCTGTTTTCTCCCTATGCTTTCTCTGCAGTAAAGCCAGGACAGGCACAGAAATCCATTGGAAATGTTTCAGTAGGAATCTCTGGGGAATTTGGCTAGGAGCACAAACCTTTCTAAACTCTGGAAATAGCTACTTAAGTCTTGAAAGAAAAATTTAAAAGGGCTTGGGGCACTGGCATTCATAGCTCAGACAACACACTCTGCTAGAGTTCTCTACTGCTGCAGCCCCAACCTGTGGCTACCACAACACCACCTGCCTAAAATACAGAAATGGCAAACCAAGAGTCTTCCCACTGGGGGTACGGCTCAGTGAAATCAGGTTTTGACTGACATGCTTCACATCGCCCTTCCCCTCCCCTACTCTGCCTGCCCCCCACATAAAAGAAGCCATCCCAGTCCAAGAGTGGGGTTTTGCCTCTGGAGGTGTTTGTTTGACAGCGCCACTGTCCCTCACTGCCTCACTGGCACCCGTGCCCTCAGCCAGAGCCGTAGCTGTTGATCTGAAAGGAAAATGCCGCTCCCTGAGCTGGCTCCTACGTGGCATGGGATTTGTGATGGGCTAGGAGTTTTCTCTGGAGCTTTGCAGTCAAGTAATGGCCTAACCTGATTTCATTTGGGCTCTTTGTTTGGTTTGTGGGGAGTTTTTGACCTTGTGAATTTGCAGCATGAGAAGGTCTGGCAAACACCAATAAAAGTGCCCTGGTGTGGTCCCTGCAGCTGATCGTTTCTCAGTGAAAGAAATGGCAGGAAAATCACATGCCAGTCAGTACTACTGCACGTGCAGTTATGTGTGTTTCTTAATAATGCCAGTGCTGAAAGACTAAATAGGGATAAAAAAGCAAAACACCAAAAACAAAAGGAAGATTTTCAAAGATAACAGAAATGGAAATACAGTCCTTAGACAAGCCCTCACATACATTTTTAAGTGACCTCCTGCAGCATTGCCCAGTCGTACCCTAGCGGGAAAAAAACCTACCCTAAGCACAAAAACACCTGAGATTTTTTTGTGTACAGGCTTCTGCACAAGAAAATGCCTCTTTTTAAAATTTTTAACATTACGTGTCCTGGATCTTGCAGCAAACTCAAGAATGGGACAGCTTCCATCTGTTTGCTACATATTCTTCTATAGCCTTTGTTGATCTTCCTTAACAGCTTTCTTCACTTGCACCTTTCCTTTCCTTTGCATTTCCTCTCTCTTGTGCAACGTAGGTCTCTGATTTCACATGGCACTTTGCTAATTACTCTATCCTTCATTATACAGCCTGCCTGCCATAGCTGCCTCACAAGGCGCGTGTTTTCTCTTGCGAAGAAAAGCCGACTCCGTGTGTCCATAGGTTGCCTTTTAACATACAGATCACAAACTTCCTCCTTGTGGTTGCTATTAGAGAATGGGAAAAAACCCCAAGTAGGTGTGGAAAAGAATACGGATGCATTTATTTGCTTTTACCATTTTTATCCTGAAGTGTTTGTGCTGCCACATCCCGGCCATGCTAATCGTTAGTGTTTCGTTAAGATTAAGGGTCGCTGACTCCTGGTGTTCACATTCCCAAGCTGGCTCCTTACAATCTCCCTTAATATAAAGAAGCAAGTGGCGCTAGATTGATTACATGCAGGCTCTTACTATTAAGCAGAACAGAAAAGAAAGGAATTTCAAAATATAATCCTCCGCTCCCAGGAGTATTTGTCTTGTTCTCCATGAAGTTAAAGGTCTGAAATAATGTGCCCATCAGGAGCTCAATGTTGCATGTCCATGCCAGTTGGTCCAAGGGCTTGTTATGATGGTAATGACCTGCTGAAACGTGAGCTTTGATGGCAACAATACAATTGCTACCAGCTCACCCGCTGGGAGAAATATTTTATTATTGTCAAATGCCCTCCGCAGAGATTTGTTTTGCCTGTTCCTGTTTAAATTAAATTCAGAGCAGAACTGCATTATTATTTCTCTAGAGTATATTTGAAATAAACAACTAGTCTCCAAATTTAGGATTCCTGGTTAGTTTAAATTTTCTTATTAGCAGAAAAATTACAATAGGTGACAACATAGCTGCAGGAATATTATTATGGCAGCCATATGAGAGATTTACACACTGAGAGCATGGCCTAAAAGCACAAGAACTCCCTTCTACTTTACAAATGCCAGCCAAATTAATAATTAACTGTGCCATAAATTCTCCAGCCTTCAAGAATGATGTCAGTGCTCTTCTGTGTCACACTAGAGGAATTTTGTCATAAGACTAAGTGGTGTTCTTTATGAAGAGCGTTACTTATATGTAGAAAGCGGCCTAGGAAAACAGCCCTTGCCACTCCATATTACGGCAGCTCAGCGAACAAGTGACAGCAGGACTTCAGAATCATTTACTGCTGCTTTCTCAAGGCAAAACTATCTCCTTACTCCTGTGAAACAGAGCAAATTTTGTTCCACATTAAATGGGCCAGATTATCTCTTCCACAAGCTAAAGAGACAACACTAAATCCCAGCTCATGTAATTTCCTTCAAAATTGTTCTGCTCGAGCTGGGTGTTCCCAGGAGCGCCACCAGCAGAATTATCCGGCAATTCAGCTGTACTTAAATTGGCAGATGTTGGAGATTTAAGACAGTCCTGGAGCCTTAGCACAAATCCTCCACTTCTGTGCTGCCTTGTGGCCTCTCCTCCCTCTCCAGCCGATGCCACAGTGGCTGCCTGCTGCCAGCAGCTGATCCCACGGACTGCCAAGCTGCCAGGCTGTGCATCCCTGCCTTGTTCAATCCAGCACCCAGAGCCGGGAGGGCAGCAGGAGATGTGCTGTGGGTTTGCATCTCTGTCTCTAACCCTGTGTTTGTCATTCCCGGGGCCTGGTTCTGCTCTTGTTGTTTGCCTTTTCCTTATCTCCTGAGCGCTTGTGAGGTGAAAAGCTGCTCCATCTAAAGGCTGGGTGATTTTTGTGCCCTGCTTTGCTGACAGAAGCTTTTCCCAGAGGCACTTGAGCAGTGCAGAACAGGCATCCAAGCAAGGGCAGGGTGACAGCTGTGAGGCAGTGAAGGGTGGGAGGGCAGGTCATCTGCCCCATGTCAGGGCATCCATTAGAGGAGCTGCCACACACCTGCAGAGGGAGGAACACTTACAGGGGAGGGGAGGGCTGCTGGGTGCACTTCCCCTGCAGCAATCTCCCCCATCACCCGCCCTTCCCAGCTCCTTGGCAAGCTGCCACCCACCCACACCAGCCGTGGGCTGACTGGCACAGAGCAGGGGCTGTTGGAGCCAGACCCACGAGCTGGTGTGGCTGAGGATGGAAGTCTTTTGCAAAGTACAGATGTTTGCCCGGCTGGGAGCGTGGGGAACCTGCTGCAGCAATCCCTCAAAAGGCTTTTTAGAGAGAAAGTTAGAGGCTAAATGGCAAGTGAAAGGGGTTAAAAGAAAAAATATTTTTAAATCACAAGTGCTTTATGAATCACACTCCTAACACTCTCCAGTGCAATCTACCATGCTCTATCTAATTTCACAGCTTCATTGGGAATGGCCACAAGGTGAGGGACTGGCAGTAAGAGGAAGTCAATAAGGGCAGAATTCTCATACCAGGCTGCGAAGGAGTCACAGAAGTGCCAGTGTTACTTGCCAGAGGTTAACTTGGGGTCTACAGGGCTCCTGGGTAGTACTGAATGGAAAAGCTCCATATCATCCTCAGTAGTTTCCTTCTTCACCACTACCCTGATTTAAATTTAAAAATAAATACTTGGGTCTGAATCCCAGGGAGTATCTCTATAGTCTGACACAGAAGTGTTTCAGTCTTCCCTGGGATCTGCAAGCCTCGCACCCCTCACACTCGCCAAGTACACATATCTCTCCTCAGCCAGTGCTGACCCTTCACTGAATATTCTGTCCTTTCCTGTGTAACAAAAACACCTTAATGAATGAGGCGTCTACAGCCCATCGAGGCTGAGCTGTATAGATTAGTCACAGACATGGAATAACCTCCTCTAGCAGGGGCTGAATCCCAGGTCATGCCCGTGGTTTCCACCTCGGTTAACTCCCGGCAGGTTGTTCCCACTCTGCTGTGATGAAATCTCAGCATAATTGCACAGCCACTTTCTGTGATCACAAAAGAAGTGATAAGTAAGAAAATCCTCCCCCAGCCCAGCCTTTTCACTCCTTCTTCCCCTCCAGGCTCTTCATTCTCCTCCTCTCTGCAGGACCATCTCCGTGTTACCAATGCTGACCCAAAAGATTTAATGTGGGGTGGATGCAGGGAGTGATATTTTCTTTCCAGAAAGGGTGCTTTCCCCATTCTGTGGCTCTCAGCTCTGGGCTCAGAGCTCCAACCCACGCTGTTATTCCTGTCAGGAAGAAGTAGCAGCATAAAGTTTATTTGGGCTGGCCCTGGGGATGCCACAGAATAGAAGTTACTCCTGTCCTTAAGATTCATGTGAGTGGTCCTTGGTGGACACTGCAGCAGATGCTCAAGTTCAGGCTTGAGCCCAGGCCTTATGAAGAATATTGTAATATAGTCTCAGTAGACACATGTTTTTAGTTTTCATCCTTTCTGTCTGCTTGTCCATGCAGCCTCCATGCGGCTTCCTTGCAACCAGCTTTCTCTGAAAGGCCTCTTTCCCAAAAAGAGTGACACTCTCCCACCTCCCCAAGCTGTGCTGTTGTGGTTTGAAGACACTTTTGGTTCTCCCCCATTCCCAGGTGACTGGCTTGGGGTCAGCCTACCCCAGCAGTCATATATTGCTCCAGATGAGGCTGAGATCAGCCATATTCTGGAGCATCCGGGGTTGATTCCGTTCCTCTGCTCAAGGTGCTGTAAAAGCCACGGCATGATCCTTGTACAAGAGGGTCTGCTCCTGCAGAGTTTAAATGTGCAGAGTGCAACACAGAGCTTACAGCAGTGCCAGCGACCTGGTCATCTGTGTTTTCCGAGGTGCAGCAATGGGGAGAGGGAATACAAATCCGTATTAGTAAGTTTCTCTCTTGCTCTGGTTTGTGTGAACTTGGACATCCACTTACTGGCTCTTTTCCATCTCTAGGGTGGAGATATGCTCCCGTGTCCCACTAAGACTGTGGGAAATAATGAACCAGTTCATGTCTATAAGCAAGGACTGATATTGTCCATACATTCCACTCCTTGCAGGTGGATAAAAACAAACTGTGGTGGGAGGGAATAGGTCATTGCTTGAGCCCAGTTCCAGATGCTGTAAGGCAACAACTACAGGGATGCACTGGTTTGGCTTCGCATCTCAGATTGCAGTGAAATGAGCAAGTTCTTCAGTTTCTTTCCATGACTCTTCGTCCTCTCCCATTATTATATCTTATCCTCTGACTACAGCAACAACAAAAAAATTGTCTTTGATATATTTGAGATTGTGGTACGTTGATGGATTTCGGGCAAATTGTTAAGATGGTCCTTGATAATGCTGTAAGATGTAAACGTGCCTACACTTGCAATATATGAGGTTTTACATAGTTCCTACATTGATTCCCTTGCTCCTTTGTCACCTCGACAGAGACCCACTCACAAGGTGACCATGACAAAAGTGTACAATGGAGAGGGGGGATCCCTTCCCCCTCCTTCCTGTGCTCCTTTACATTGACCAAATGTCTTTCTAAATGACTTGCTGAGCCAGGCTATTCTTATATCTTACATATAAATGGACTCTGTCTTACAACCAGAAGATTCAGGGGAAAAAAAATTTCAGCTCCCAATGTGAAAAGATTAAGGTCAGTCACTTTACACTACAAAACCCTTTCACCAGAGCAGCATAACAAAAGGACCCACGAGCCTATCCACAACATGGTTTATAGCTCCAAGAAAAACAAGAGAGTCTACAACATCCTTTTAGGACTGTACCACTTCTTTATAGACTCACAACAGAAACAGCTGGGCAGAGGAAGGTGATATTAAATAGGAAGAAAAGCTGACTTGTCTCCCTACTTCCTTTAACTTACTGGTATTTTTTTTTATGGGGAGAACACATGCAACCCCGTTCAGCGTGAGAGATTCACAGAAAATATATCACATTTTGGATCCCACTGGGTCACCCTTCAGCAAATGCAGTGCCACCTGGGATCCAAATCTCCACAATGGGTGGCTCTGAGCCTTTATGCCTCTTTGTTTCCTGCATCAATGTCTAAAAGCAGGCAGCAGAAGCTCTGTGGCTCAATACCTGTGCAGCACAACACGCTCCTTGGACTGCTGCAGTTTGGAAATGCCATTCATGAAGTCAAATGCTCTTAACAGATGTTTCAGCTTAAAGATAAATTAATTTTATTTGGCACTGTGGCCCAGCCAAATTGCACTTCTTTCAGTAGACTTCATTTTGGCAAAGCAATGAGTATCAGAAAGGACTTACCTAATGCATAAAAAAATCTATTTAAATTTATAGACCATGCCAACAGCAATGGGAGTCTGGAGCAGAGTTTGGTTAATATAGATAAACTAATGGTGGCCAGAAGGGGTAGCATACAGCAGTCATCAAGCATGCCCATGGATTTGGAAGAATTTGAAGCTGAGAAGGTCATGTCCATGTTAGAAGAGGGAGGCAAAATCTGCAGAAAGGAAAAGAGATCTACATACAAAAGAAAATGCAGCTGTGGTAGGGGAGAGAGAGAAATATGGACAGAAGAGAGAAAGAACATGTGTAGAAATGGAGTATGTAACAGGGAATAAATGCTCCAGTGTGCTTTTTTGTTATGTTCATAACAGCTACTCTTGGAGTCAATACAGTTATGTTCTAGTGTTATTATCATTAGAAGTAGTATTAAGTCAGTGCAGAATATTAATCGCACCAACAAGGCTAAGAAGGTAGGAGGCAGATACCGGAATAAAGAGGCACCTTAACAAAAAATCAGAACACTGCTCTTTGATTTTGCAATACAGAACAAAGGGCGGCCTGGGCTGAGGTCCCTTCTGGAGCTGACTGGGCTATTGCGGTCTTTGTTACACCTGTGACAGCAGGAGGCTTCCAGGTGCTTTAGCCTAATTCACCCTCATCTGGCATCAATTTCAGTGATGCCCTGGGGCAGCAAATTCCGAGGAACAGGAGGTCCTACTCCCTCTGCATTTAAGGCAGAAAGAGAGAAATTGGTTTTTTTGCTAGGTTGAGTCCGGTGTAGTTTAGCCCTTGGGTGGAAGATGTGGGGTGAAACAACGTTTTCTCTGACCTGCCAGCCACTCTCAGAGGTGAATGCTGACGTTATTTAGGAGCTGCTTAAAATCCAGCAGGTTGGTGGTTTGTTTTAACTACAATTAAAAGCCTGGGTGGAGTACCACTGTTTGGACTGAGTGGGAGACGGAGCACTTTATCAGCATGTTCAGTGGAAGTACTTCTGAGCTGACAGGCTTAGAATCTTAGAAGAAGGATTGCATGAATGGTGGGTGGGCACAAAAAAATGGTGGATGGGCACAAATAACAGCAACCAGGTTACAAGGGACCAAGTGCTTAATTAAATTCAAGGGCTGTCCCATAAAGCCAAGAGAGTAAAGCCCCTTCCTGGTCAGGGTGCAAACTGTTCTGCGCACTTTGGCAGCTGCTGTTGGACTATGGAAAGGCAAGATGTGTGTCGGTGTTCCACCTCCTATATAGGCAGCTATTTCTGGAAGCTAATTAGCCCTGTTTAGGAGTGGTGTTAATGTATATTTGTGGGACACAGGATTAGAAAGCAGAAGGCCTCAGCTTGTTGGAAATCAATTTTAATATCCCTATGGCTCTGGCAGTGTAAGTGTCAATACACCGTATACATGTCTTACAGGGGCTTCTCCTTTGCAATTAAGTCCCCCTGATTTACTGCAGACATGACACTCAGACTGAGAGAGCTGGGGGGGGTTTTATTCTCAAGAAAAAGGGGAAACCAACAATAGTGTTCATAAACTCCTAATCATAAGTGCTTATTTCTCTTATTTTATGACTTATTATCAGATTGTAAGTACATATTTGTTGCCGAAAGATTGTCATTTGGCAGAGAGAGTATTTTTGCTGGTTTGGACTTTTCGCTGCATTTTATATTTGCAGTGTTACTGCAGCTTCTTGGCTTCTCTTCTGAACCTCGGCTCTCAAAGGGAAGAGATGAATCTGTATACTGGGATGAGGCATGGATATTCAGGTGGACACTGAAACCTTTAACGGAATAATAAATTATCTCTGTATCTGCCTTTTGCATAAAGCTTCCTACTGTTTGCCAAACATATGGAAATAATAAAATTGCTATGCTTTATCCAATGGCCCACAACTTGTTTTGGATTGAATTATGGCTGCAGCCCAAGAGAGAGGAAGTAGAGAAACCTGAGTGCAGGCACGGTGGCTTTGGCAGCACCTGGCAGGAATTCTGCCACTTTTAAGGATCAATTTGCGGAGACAATGTTTAAGTCTTCTAGGAACCATGTTCACTCTCCTCTCCTTCAGCCTCCAGCTTTCTCTGGAGACTGCAAAGTATTCCCTTCTTTTCTTTTAATTTCTTCCAAACTGATTTGCACTAGCTCCTGGCCAGAATACAGGATTTTCTTAACAAGCACATATGCCATTTTCACACTTGTTAAATGAGGAAAAATCTTGTGTAAAACATGTTCTACTTAGTGCACATTTATTATGTTTTTGTAAGTATTTTATACTGAAGTAATTTTGCAACAGTCTTAGGAAACAAACCAAACTAGGTACAACTAATCTGCACAGATTAATTTTGTTCTCCAGCCCATGTCTGTGGGGTGGCAATCTTGCCATGCTTATTGATTATCAGACAAGACTACTAATCCCCTTAAGGTCATTAAGTGTACTTAATTAAAGAGCAGTTAGCAAGCTTCTCTTTACCAAGTTAATAGTGGCTGTTAAAAGTGATTTGTACATTACCAATATGGTAGCCATTAATCTAAAAGTCAATTTGTCATTTATATTTTCCCAAACAAATACATTCAGCAGGCTTTGAAGGTGGCTAGAAAGTGTTCAGCATCTATTCTTGCAGTTTGTGTAAGGTTTTTTAAACTCTAAGGCTTAGGCTGCAGCAATTTCCACCTAATGTCTTCTATAAGTCACTGTCTTCTTCCGCCCTGAATTGGCGGGGGGAGGAGAGGCTAAAAATCTTGGGAATATTCAGTTCTGGTAAGTTTGACCAGAGGTAAGCAAGATGGGAAAGCTCAAATTAGTCTTCTCTGACAGAAACGCTGAAGCTCTTTGGTTTTTTTGACTGGTAATTGACACAGGAGATGTTTCAGGGAAGCTTCTCATAAAAGAAGGGGCAGGCATTTCCTCTGGTGACCACTGACAGGACCTGAGGGAATGGCATGAAACTGTGTTAGGAGGTTTAGGTTGCATATTAGGAAAAGGTTTTTCACCCAGAGAGTGGCTGGACCCTGGCACAGGCTCCCCAGGGCAGTGGTCACAGCACCAGGCAGCCTGACAGAGCTCAAGAAGTGTTTGAACAATGCCCTCAGGCACACGGTGTGACTTCTGGGGTATCCCGTGCAGGGCCAGGAGTTGAACTTGATGATCCTTGTGTGACCCTTCCAATGCAGGATATTCTATGATCCTATGAAAGTCAAGGAAGGAGGCTGAGGGATCAGTCAGAGTGAGTTAAAAGATAAGGAAGGAGAATCAGAGATATTGATGACATGGTAGGGTAAGGGAATGCAATGCTATAGAAATCTGAATTTCATTGGTCTGTGAACATCAAACTTAATTTTTTCATTACTGCGTGCAAACATAAATACATAAAAGTTTCAATATGATGTATTTCAAGATTAAATGTATAATGGAATACATAACGTTTTCTGATTCCTAATGCATATGCAATTTGTTTTGAGAGACATATATAGACTGAACCTTGAATATGGATCTTGCTTCATTACCAAAAACCTCTTGCTACAATTAAAGCAAGCATTTTTTAGCAAAACACAATGCATCTGTCATTTTCTCTCTCCTACAAATTTAAATACGTAATTTAAGACCAAAAGCGAATGCATCTAGAAAATTATGACGTCTCAACTGAGCTCCTTTTAGGGTGCAGGGTAGGATGAGCATTGCCCTGGGGCTGGGGCTGTAGAGGTGTGGTCATTTATAACAGAACAGTTGCTTCTGAGCACACCCATCCCTGCCTCAGGTACCTCTGAACAGTGCTCAGTGGGGCTCTTCTAGAGAACTGTCAGCCAGTGAGGAAAGCAGTTTCTCTGTTTGACCTGAATAGGTCACTTTGCGAGAGTGGAAAGTGAAGTTCATAGGACTGGAGGAAATCTCAGGGTAGAGAACTCACCTGTAGAGTATTTTAGACTTCAGAAACTTGCAAGGATAAAATGTCAGTCACAGAAGTATTGTTTTAACCCATATTAAGGCTCATTTATTTGCCCACAATATTTTATTTTTCTGCTGTATCTGAGATATATATGTATATAAGTCTTTCACAAAGATAGACCCCATGTTGTAACCTTCTTTTCCCATTAAAAAATGGATTCTATACTTGCCAATGGGATAAAATTCTCATTTTGATCTCTAGATGCAAATATATCCATAAGCCAGGATAAAACATTATCTGTCCTGATCATACAGCCAGTGTCATTCTGTGATAACACCTGCACTTGAGAATTTCTTTATAATATATTATTTTTGCTTTACTAATCAAGCCTGTTTAGAGAGTTATCAGGCACCTTGACTTATGGTGAAGGTCTGTCTTTGGCAGAAGTACTGATTTAAATCTTTTGCCTGCTCCAGTGTGTCAGCAGGGCTTTCTGTGATGATGTTGGAAATCAGACCTTGTGTAAAAAAAACCCAAACCAAAACAACAAAACAAGTGAAAAACACACACAACAAAAAACCCAAACAAACAAACACCAAATGTGCCAAAAGAATTTTGGTCTAAGTGAATCAGTTCTCCAATTAAATAGAAGGTTTGGCAGCACAAAAAGATAAGAAAACAAGGGTTGGGAAGAAAATTAAAGAGGGGAGAAATTTGTGGTGGAAGGGAGGAACTGTGATTTTATTATTAGTTTTTTTATTATTATTTCATGCTGCTGCTGATGCTGGGAAAATGTATATGGGTCTGTTCAGGCGAGATGGAACAAATTGTGTGAAGCAGTGCAGTGCCCACCTGGGAACAGAAGTTTATTTTCTGTGCTTAATAAAAACCTAAGAGCACAACCTGGATTTTAAATTTTTATTAATTCTTTGGGTCAATCGCATTAGCAAACTATATAGTAATTATTATTTGTGTGTAACAAAGGAGAGAGAATACTTTTTAGTTGTGAGGCTGCCTTTTCTTTTTTTTTATTTTGGCCAAACCAGCATCTCTTCTGAAAAATCGTTTGGTTCCCACTAGGGTGCCAAGGAGAGGTTTTTCACAGCAATGGGCAGGGACAGCAACAGACTTGAGGCTCAGCTGGAGCACCTGTGCAGTCATCTTAATTTTGAAAATGTATATACTGGTAAATGACAGAGCTCCCTCCCCCAAATACATTTAATCTGGAAATTTCCAAGCAGCTTATCTGCTAACAATCTTTTAATATTCTATTTATTTATTTAATATTGTTGCTTGGGCTGCTCATATAATCAGATAAAGGTCATTAAGCCAAATTTATGATTAAATAGGATAAAACTATTTATTCTCTTTACTCAGCCTATTAATGTTATAGCTTATGCTGACTAGATGTCGATATTTCAAATGAAGTTACTACATTTTTCAAATATCATAATTATATGAAAAAGCTATATTATCTCATTGTGAGGATTACTTTCCACTACCTTATCTGCCATAATGTCTGCACATATTGGCCTTCAGATTTCCTCGTGCTGCTAGCTGCAGACATTCCTCTAAGTCTCCCATCTGGTATCTGCATTAACCTCCACATAGTTTCATTTTGTTATTTTATTCCTTAAGTCACTGTTAAGGATTTAAGGGACTGTCTGTCAGGCTTTTTCGTGTTCGCTTGCAAAACAAAGTATTGAGTGTTTTCTCTTTTAATTGCAGCCAAATTGTTTGTGGTATGAGACTGTCACGGTGTAAAGCAATTGCTTCATAATTTTGGAATACAGTAAGGGAAGAGTATTCTTTCAAAATTACGTTCACTAAAATGTAATTGACTTCAGCACCTACCTCAAAACTCTGGATCCTTGTAGGCTTCCTGGTTTGGGAGAAACAGACCTTAAGGCCACCCCAAAGCAGAGTGCACCTTGCATCTCCTTCCCTTGTAAGAGCTCTGTGGTATTTGAGTGTTCGAGAGCAAAGCTCCTGTAGTTTGGGCTGTTACTGTTTCTGCCAACCTTTTTTCTCCTTTTAATTGTCTATGACCTTGTCTTGAGAGAGGCCTAATTAGAAGCTCGTAAAGGACACAGCTAATTTGGTGGGGTTTGTGTAAATGCAGACTGCAAAAGGAAAGCTGGGTTCCTCAGCCAGTCCCTATTGTCACAGGTAGTTGGCCAGTTAACTCCAGTTTCTAAGGTGCCTGACAGAGATCTGAACCCATCCACGTGTGGTAGAGTCCTAGAAAAGAAGTGATGATGTGACCAACCTAATGCAAATGACACTCTCCTAGTGTGGATGCTGAGGCTGAGCCTCATTATGACAGACTAGTGACCACATGGCGGTAGAAAATTTAAAAACATGGCAGAAAAAGATAAATTTTACCCAGAAAATATTTTGTGGTAGTCTATTTGAAAGGTTCCCAAGTAGCTACAAAACAGAAGCATAAACTAGATTTCAAAAAATAATTTATTCACTGTTTATATCCTGAAATTTTCTCATAACTAAATTTCCAATTCTTTGTAACAATTACTATCTTAGTTCACCTCCAGATTGTCTGCTGTCTTGACTCTCTTCCTATAGAAATTGGACAGTTTTCTCCTCATCGCTGACTTCTGCCTTCCCCTTCATTCTCCAAGTTTTTGAGTTTCCTGTTCTCTCAACAGCTGGTCTCAATTTCATCATCCAAAACTTCATTTCTCTAGGCAATCAGGCAAATGAATTGTCTTCATCCATGTTTAAAACAAATTCATTCTAAATTAGTCTGTGCCCCTTCAGCGTTAATTTTCCATGACTATTATAGTCATTGAGCTTTATGGCATGAACACAAGCAAATATTAAGTTTGAAGGCTTAAATGTTTTTCAGTGAATTTTAAATTGTGAGCTACATCTTCAGCTGTGATCAGAGCCAGTAGGAGTCTTCAAAGCCAAGTGCTAGGGTTTATATGATGTGGTGACAACAGTAGCACTGTGTCCTCTTCGTGCCAGTTGAAGAGCTGGCCTGTAACTAGACAAAATAAGTTGCTTCAAATTATTATTATGAACAACTTGTTTGAAAACAAATTACTTAAATTACTCAGCTATGGAACCAAAAATGTTAAATGTAGCTAAGTATCACTTCAGTGTAGCCTGAGGTTGGCAGAAATGAGCTGTTTGCTATTTTGTTCTGGGATAGCTGTTTGAAAATGGTTTAATTTTCATTACAGTAGTAAACATTTAAATGTGACATGCACTGAAGAATTTTGCAGTTGATTTGGAGAACCTGGGAATCTCATGCATCCATAAGGTTTGAGAACACTTCTGAGATATAAGCAAGGTGTATCTCTGACATGACTCTTCATCTGAGGAAGTCAAGATACAAATCTTAGGGAGTCAGTCAGGACTCGAAGCGGTGTATTGGCTCCTCCTCTGAACTATTCTCCACAGGAACCTAATTTAGATGGACTAAATTATCCCTTAGAAAAGCCTCACTATCTGCACTCGGTACCAAAGGCATATAAACCTATTCATCATGTATTTAAAACTCTTATAACCTTATTCTACCTGCAATCGCTTAGCTGAAGCTTATTTCACAGTTCTTAACACTCTCCCCTGAACAATCAGGGCACTGGTAAATACTGTCAACCTTTTGCTTAATCTTTGAAGCAAAATGGAAAAGGAATGTATGAAGTATTACTTCAGACTTATAGGTATATTTTAGGAATGTAGTATTAGATGATGGAAATACTTAATTCCTTGTCAGCTTGATTCAGTTTGATTTGGTGATGAGGAAGTTATCATTGTGTGGTGCTTCTATGAAGGTAAATTTGACTCAGGGTATGTCAGGAGATAGTGTAAGTGTCCAAATAAAACAGTTCCACTGAACAGATGTCCTCGTCACAGAACTTGATCGCCTTGTTGGCTTTTTAGAGAGAAGTAAAACGCTGAGAAAACATGGACTGAGTTACTTCTGTAGAGATCAGCACTCCACATCTAGGCTAAAGTATGTTGGCAACCAGTCCATGGATATTTTATTTCTATTTTCATCTGCAATACAGTCAAATAAGCACTCAGTATTTCCACAGGGTGGGGTGGGGGGGAGTTTCTATAACAAAAAGCTGGTGTTAAGTCTGACAGCTTCAAAAGGAAGGATTTCAGCATCTTTCAAGTTCCCTGTCGCTTGCTATCCAGCTGTTACTGTGGACTAATATATCAAACAGGTTTCAGATGGTTCCAGTGATGCTCAGTGTTTCATTTAAATTTGTAAAAACGTGTCCTATTTATCAGACCAGTAGTGTTTCGCGTATGCTTTTTATAGCCAGGAGTATTTGGCTTCATGGCCTCGTGCGAAAAAACACCCTCGAGTCCCTGCTCCTCATGCTATTTCAGCTCTCTTCTTATGTGCTGCTGTTAGTGCTTTAGTTCAGGCTTCCCTGATGTATCAGTAGATACACCCCCAGGAGCTTTACATGGCAGGGAGAAGTATCCCAGCTCTTGATTATAAGAGACTGACAGATTGGTCATGAATGCCAAAGACTAGCAGGCACTTTCTACACTCAGCCTTTATAGAAAATGCTCAAAATAAAAAGACTTGGAGTTGGGGTATGGAGCAGCGGGAAGGCAAGACACTGTATCTTGTCAGCTCATTTTTTATTCTGTTTGCCTACAAGCAGTTTTCATCTCATTTGAATAGGAAAGAGCACTGGCAAGTGGAGGAGACCAAGCCTGCTACTGGAAGATGTGTGTGACAATGCATGGGTTATGGGGAGCAAACATTGCATCCCAGATCAGTTGTAGTTATCCTTTCTTTAAACAGGTGCTCAGGCAAGACTGTGAATCAGCTTTATGGAAGCAAGCTCCACTTTCACATGACAGAACAGGCTAAGTTTCAAATTGTAGATATCTGTTTTCTTCCTCTTCTTGTTAATTTCTGGACTTAACCGTGGTTAATATTTTCCTGAAAGTAAAGTCTTGGAAGGCTTTAATTTTTCCACAAACTGAGTATGATCCTTGCATAGAGTAAAGTATCATAAAAACAACTTAGAAGCAAGGAAGAGAAGAACCATTTAAAATATCCTAAGAGAGACACTATCTCCTATAAGTCAGCACACTGTAGGTGGAAAGAAGTCTACATTTTGACTGTGGTTTTTGTCATCTGTCATTTGACCAGGAGCTGAGTCACACTAATTTGAGAATCTGTCAAAAGAGAAAGTATTCATCTCCTAGTTAGACACATAATATTACTTTGACACTGAACACTTCAGTTCACCACTTGAAATGATACAACAATACAGAGAAACAAATCTTAACCTGAGCTGTCTCATTTTGAGTCATGCTGGAGGTCCTGAGTCCATACTCTGGGCTACCTCCAAACACCTCGAAGGCTTGAGTTGGCTTCAGGGTTTTCCAGACTCCACTTTCATTGTAAGACTGCTCTGAGTTTAACCATGTCTTCCTGGATCATGACTTACAAATGAAAATTTCTTCAGAGCTATTCCCCTACAGATATTCATGCCAAATTTATGCTCCCCAGCCCTTACGAGTAAATTGTCTTGCAGATTTCAGTCAGGCTATTCAAATGAGGCTGAAAGATGGGAGATAGTTCTGTAATATCGAATTGTGGAGAGAAAAAAAAAAAGTGACAGAACTCTTTGTCTCAAATTTTGTTGTTCTTAATACCTAGGCAAAGAATGCCTTATACTGTATATAAGTTGAGAAGGATGGATCTGAACACTGAACTTTCTTTTAATATGCTAAACTATCACATATTGGCAGGATATCTCCTTCAGCCTCTGCAGCGGGTTAAGGGCACATTTCATGATGGAGAACTGTGATTTCAAAGGGCACTTGCCATAACTACAAACAGGGTGGCCTTAGTCTGTCCCATGGAGGTCAAATACCATTAGAAGTGCAATCTAATGTTCTGCTCATGATGATAGTGAGGTCCCAGGTTTGCTGGGCCTCAGAAATACTACAGCAGCTTCCAGTACTTTTACCAACATGACTAAATATCAGTATTTTTCTAGTTCCAAAATATGTTTGTCCTTTGCAAAAAAAAAAGGGAAACAAAAAAAGGGGAAAAAATAACTTCTGTTGACTTTACACCCTGATTTTAGGTAATATCAAGTTGGGAAATTGTGCATAGACCCCAACTGGTACCAGAGAATTAAAAGCTGTCAACGAATTTTAATGACATTAGAAATTTTAAAGGCATTCTCCTTAAGTGGGCAGGGAATTTGGTTGCAAGAATAATCATGAAAGCTTGCGTCTATTCTCAAATCCCTTACGTATGTTTCTTTTTATTTGGAGAGAAAAATTTCCCAGCAGAATGGGAATCATGTGATACAGGTGATCCACTCTCTGCCCACAAATAATGAACCACCAAATTGTCATCTCTTCATCTGAACCCTGATGTCATTACTAGCTCTCCTAAAAAGTTAATAAGCCTCAGCAAAAGATCAAAATTCAGTCCTCACTGGATAGCTGGAAAGATCAGAGCTATAGCTGGGATGGACACTAGCGAAAAAGTTTTTAAGATGAAACATAGATGAAAAAGTTTACAGAATATAAAATTTTGTTCTTTGAAGAGCCTATTATCTCTAACTGAAACTAGGAAGGCATATCACAAGTCATTTGTAATTAATAACAGATCTATTTCTAGGCTGGAGTACTGAAGTCAGTGGTTTTTGCTTTCTTCTAAATACAGTGCCTTATGCATGAAACTTTCAAACTCTTGTTAATTTTTCCAGTTGTGCGAGCACTAGATTACTATGGAGATAACTGGATAAATAAGTTAAAAATTAAATAATTCTAAAACTGAAAGTAATTTCAAATGCTGAAAGATTCTTAACTAGATAACAAGTGTCAAAAGGCTGGATGCACAGTGAAATGCTTAGAAAACAAACCATGAAGTATATATCAGTAATTTATATAACTGAGTTAATTTTAAGTAAGTTTTTAAAAAGTTTAAGAGGAATGTTTCAGGGTTTGGGTTTTTTGGTAGACAACTACTTCTTGAATAATTAGTAGAGATTAATGGAAAAATTACTGCATCCTTTTGGAAATTAATTTCAAAAAAAGCAGTGTGTATTCAAAGGACTTCTGGAATATATTTTAATGACTGGGAAGTAAATTGCACCTTTAAAATATGCAAACAAGGTGTTTCATTAATAGTCATCTTGGCCCTGAAAACCGGACTGTAATATGAGCCCACTTTCTCATTTACACTGTTATCCTCATGTTATGCTGATATGCTGGTATCTTCAGTGTTACCTGGTAAAATTCATATTAAAAATTAACATCAAGTGTGTGGATGATGACAGTAATTACTTTTCTCTATCCCAAACATCCAAACGCTCAAAAGGCATAAATACAGATGTTTGCATGATTTTTGTCAAGGTGTCCTTGAATGAGAGGATTTAAACCTCAACAGTGTTGCTTGGGCCCAAGCCAAGTCATGTGTCCTCATTGGTCTTGAGGCTTTTCCTGTGAATGCAGCTGTCACTCTCCTTTGCAGAGTATCCTAATGGAATGAGACTTCCCTGTCCAGTCCCTGTCTAAGCCCATGGATGTGCGGCTGAGGCTGTAGGAACCCCCAGCTATGTAGCACCCCTCACTTGAGCTTGATAGTTTTTCATTGCTCTGAGACCAACTCTGAAAAAAAACCCCAACCCTCTTAATTAAGATATTTATAAAATTACGTATTAAGCAAATTAGCTTGATTAAAAATATATACATATATCATACTTAAGTGATGTGCAAAGTGCAAGGGGATCATTGCCTGCTATATTTGAATGTTTTCTATATGCATAGGCTTCATTGTTGTGGCAATATTGATAAAGCTAAAGCAGTGCATTCCCTAGTCTTCAGCTGTATCAGTAGAAGCATATTGGTGCACATACAGTTTGTTTCCCTTCCCTTAGGAGAACTGGGATATCAGGATTTACGTTTCCTCAGAGATTTTACAATTGGACTGTGGCTGTACCAAATTGCTTGCATTTTTTGCATACTCCTGATGAAAATTGCACTGACATTTGAGTATATTCATTAGGATGGTCATGAAAATGCAATGGTAATGGTGCAAAGTAGTTCTGCCTCTCACAAAACAAATGGAACACATTTTCCTATGGTTTTGTCTATTTAATGACGTCCTATTTATCTCACACACACATTCTGTCCCTTTTCCTCTGTTTTCTGATGTAGCCGTTAAGATCCTGGTCATCATGTGCTGTTCCTTGTCAAGGAAATATGTGTAATTACAGGTGGACTGAGTATAGCCAAGGCGAATGTAGCGTGGCTGAGTTCTTCCTCCTTTTCCATCAATGGTATAACTAATTTAGATGTCTTCCTTTGACTTTGCTAATAGTTTTTGAATTCTCTGGGCCTCTTCCCCTCTAAGGTTTCTGGGAAGGAGAAAGACACCAGGAAGCATGATATCCTGGAAAGTCATGCCTCACTCTACATAACTGGTTCAAAAACTGCCATGAGCCCTGGTCTCAGAAGTAGACTTCAAAGATCAAATAAATATACCACTTAGGATATGTTTCCTCAAAGCAGACTGAGACCATCTAAAACCTTGCTGCATTTAGAATGGATGATCTTGTTCTTGCCAATATCCTTGTACCCAATTTTGGCACTCATCTGACTCCTTGGTGAGTAGATTCAATCTGCTAAATCCTCTGGGCGGGGTGGGACTGCCCATTTGGGCAGCAGTCAGCTCTTAGATTTGTTCTGCTGCATCCTCTACCAGCACCCTTTCCCTCTGATTATCCTGACATGCTTCCTATGCTGTGTCCTTGTCTCCCACTGGCGTTGCTTATCAAGCTTTCTAGATCCACATTTATTCAACTAGAATGCAGTTAAATCAACCTTTCCTTACAGAGCTGCTCCACTGGGAGTTTTGCGGACAAAAACAAAAGGTCTGTTTCATCTGCAGTCACTTTTCTTACTGTTGGGGGCTTCTCTGCTTCCCTGTGCTGTCACCCAGCACCTGGAAGGAATTTCCGGTCTTTCCCTTTAGAGCATCTTCACCAGCAGAGATGTAAATCCATAATTCCTTGCTGTGACTGTTAGTGCGTATTTTCATTGTGTTAATCCTATTTCTATCTTAGGTGATCATAGAGAAAAGACTTTTAAAGTGCAGGGTCCTACTATCAATTTTCTTTTGCCTTGGGATATTAATTACTGACTGCCCTCTAACATTTCACAGGACTGGTCCATTGGAGATTTGGCCATCGTATAATACTTTTAATTTTTGGCTTTTAATAGTAGACCTTTTTGTTCATAGCTGAAACTAGATTTACTGCTAAGTTAAGCAGGTTCTTGAACTTCAGAAAAAGGGTTGGTTTTGACATTTGACAGTTAAACTCAGAAATTTTACTGCACTTGGTAATTCTTTGGCAATTTGTTCCTTTCTGCACGTGTCATGGAGCTTTGCTAAATTCAGCATCAACCTTCTCGATCTGTAGATAAGGAAACTAAGATACAGACATGCAGTTACTCATTTCTTAGCTCTGATTAGAACTTGGATTTTCTGACTGCTTTGTTTCTTCTTTGAACAGCTTCCCTTAATCTAGCATCTGAATTTTATTGGGTTTTTTAAACTAGTCTATACTTATCTTACAATTCTAGAAAATACGAAATCCCAGGGTGCATGCCAATGCTCCTCACAATGTATGGTGCACAAAATGTCTTAACGCAGTTACAGGAGATGGACTTGTTAAAGATAACTGGGAATAATGAACACATCAAAGTTAGAGTGGTGAATAATGTTAATGTGTTTCACAGGCAGAAGTTCAACAAGCTTAACTCAGCGGTTCTGGGGAGACCTCTGTCTCTTTGAATGTAATACAGTTTTTAAATTATTCCCGAAAGAAGAAGGTGCCAGGAGCAGAGGAATCACTACTCTAAAGAAAAGAATGAAGCTTCTACAGGTACTGCACGCCTTTGAAAGATGGCACATAATACAGCACAGGAAACTTTGGAGGGAAACAGTAGGGATGGTGCAGTTCTTCCTCTGTATCGGTCTGAAGTGGAGAGAGGACCTGAATTCAAGCGGCATGATGTTCCTGAGGCAGCCATGTCCATCTAGGATGAGGGAGTAAATGGGTCCTGGTGGCTGGAAATGATTTGAAGAGCTGTTACTCGAGAGGGCAATCTGCACTGTGATGGCTCAGGGGAGCTGTAAAGGGGTGGGAGGAAGTGAAGAAAACAGGCCTACACTCAACTTGCTTTCTTCTTAGTTCCTTATTGGGGGGAGCAGATGGGGAGACAGCAGCAGCTCCTCCCCCGTCTTGCTCTTGCTGCTCATCAGGGATCTCACTGATGCAGCAGGAAGTGTTTAATTGCTCCTCCTGGCATGGGGAGACCTTCAATATGTCTTTCCTAAACAGGAAAGGAGGGCATTGTGATTCTGCTCTGGAGATGATGAAGCTCTTGGTTCATCATTCCTGGGTCAGCTAAGCCAGCAGCTAAGCAAAGCACAGCAATAACCAGTTTATGGCTCTGGAGTGCTTCCTTCAGGTCTCTCCCTCATGACACATAGAAGAGAGAGAGCCTGTGAGACAAAAAAGATTTACCACAAACTTTGGAGAACTTTGGACTGTTAAGTCCAGGTGCAAGCTTTCAGAGGAAAGGGAAGGTGAATAAGAAGAGAAAGGGAAAACCAAAGGTCGGAGTATTTATGAGATGTCTGTGCTGTGAAGGAGAGGGATACATTGAAAAGCAGAACAAATCGGTGGGAAATAAGTACTCTGAGGGCAGAGGATGATAAAGCTTTGAGGGACCTGATGCTTGTGGAAGAGTTGTTCTGAATAGAAAGTGATCAGATCCTTACAGGAGCAAATAGGAGGAGATGTCTGGGGAAGTAGCACGTCCTGGGGAATGATAAATATGACTTAATTTGCTGTAGTGATTTGCAAGAAGCAACAGGAGAGGCTATGAAATAGGTGTGAATTTAGAAGCTGAAGGAGAAAACCTCTGCATTTTTGTCTTTGACAAAAAAAATTTATAAAGATAGCTGAGGTATTTTGAGAACTGTGAAATAGTAATTTTCAGGAAGAAAAAGCAGAAGTAGAAAATTTATAGGAGGAAATTATTATGCTCATGTTGTGTAAAGCAGTCTTCAACTGAAAGCCAGACTCATCTGTCTTTAGAAAATTGCCTAATTATTTGATATTTGGACAAATCCTAATTTAACTTCCTAACATGTGGAAGAGGTTTGGGGTCTCTTTTTGTTTGGTTGAAGTTTTTTTGTTTGGTTGGGTTTTTGTTTGGTTGGTTTTGTTTGTTTGCTGGGTTTTTTTACAAAGCACAGGACATTTTTGAAAATAAGGGAAGGATCTTTAGAAGAAATGTTACCTTTGGTGAATCTGTCTGCAATGTCTCAGGTGTCAGTCTCTTCACAGAATTTTTGGTTGCTGACTGCTCCTCCTAGCAGCCATGAAAGAGGGGAGTATAGCAGAAGGTCTAAAGGAAAATGAAGAGTAGAGGCAGGGATTTGATTGAGAGTCTGGAGAAGGTGTTGATTGTTGATGAAAACAGAGAATCGATTAATTGGGTACAGATAACGTATCAAAAGGGCTGAAGGCCAGAGGATGGATTGAAGAATGAGTTTGTTTGGGTTTTTTTTTAAGAATGGGCTAATAAAAAAGAAATTGTTACCTGGACATGTCCTGTGCTGGTAACTGCCAGGAAAGCATATGATGGCTTGGGGTGTGAGGAGGTGTGGAGGAAATACCAGATGCTGTGAGGAGAGAAAATGTCGATTATCAGAGCCCACGTACTCCAGCTGTATAGGATGGCCCTTCGTGCTTGGACAGGCCATTATTACAGCCTATTATGCTCATTGAAAAGAAACTCTGTGTAAAGAAGTCCTTGCAGAGGTTTCCTTTCTCTGGATTTACCATGTGGAGATGCACACTGCAGCTCCGTATTTTCATGTGAGGGAAGCCTGTAAAACTCGTTGGCTAAAAGAGTCTTTTGTTTCTGCCTTTCTAGTAACAAAGAAAGTTTTTGGTGCTAAAATAAGTGGTGTGATGTACTATACTTCTAAAGCTGTTAAAAGGCTCTTAACAGCTCTATAAAATACTTGCTGCCTCCTCCTGTGCTTTCAGAAAATTTTACTCCAATATTTATTTCGCTGGCTTATACAGAATTTCCTCCCCTTTAAAATGTAAGTTGTTAATTATTTCTGGGTTGTCATGATCAACTCCCCTCCAGCTATTAAAACGCACTTGCATTGTAGTTTTATTATTGCTTGCAAAATATTGGAAAAAATTATTTTGCTAGACAGCTGAATTTGAAATATACATATTGACTCAGCAATGCAAATGGATCTTTTATGTTAATTTCTTTCAAATATTCAAATGCTGGAGTTTTACGGGAAAAAGCACTCATAAAAGCAAGTCTTTATGAATATTCACTGAAAGTGAATTTTGAACGGTACACTTGAGCCTAATCTTTGAAAGTCATGCTGTGTGGGCTAGTTTACATAGGTCACTTCACCCTATAGCAAAAACTGCAGCATTCAACTACTCAGCACTGCACAAATAGGAGCTAATATTGGTTTTAAGGGGTTTGCAGAAAATGATACAAAAGCAAGCTTACAATACACTGCAAAATTCTGCATTTTTTCAGAACTCTTCATGAACAGAAGACAAGGCAAAATTGATGAACAAATTAGGTGTCAAGACTTTGACCACCACTAATGAAAACATTTAAAAGCAATTGTGATGGTGCAGAACACCCACGGTGTTTTGAGAGAGAAATGTATGACCTGAAATTCTGAGTTCTGAATACTTCAAACATCCCAGGAATTCTAGGAAATTATTTTAAGTTGGCATTGCGCTGTGTAAGCGCAAAACACATCCATGCAACTGTGCACTGTTTGTGCACACTAGTTTTGTAAAACTGGAGTTTTGAGTAAGTGTACTGCTGTATTCCCTTCATTCTTTTACTTTTTCATCCTACCAGAGGATCATTGTTACCAAGTTAAACACAATGAAATTTAGCAATGGTCATGTTAAGCTTGCCTTTTATACAAACTTAATTGGTCCTGGTGGTTTTATCATCTTCAATAAGATGTTCTGCTGAGCATGTGCAAATATGTATTTTTGAGGGCTTATAACTTAATTTTAGGAAGATGACTTCTCATATAAAAGTTTGCTTCAGAGCATTTGAATTTTAGATGTGGTCTAAATTTTCTAGTCAAGGCACAGACTGCTATATAACAAGCCAGGCTTTATGGTTTCTTTTCCTCAGCAACCTGCCCTGACCTCCTAGAGCCTCTGTGTGTCCTGAGACTCTCTGCTATCCATAAGTTAAGAAAACAACTGCTACGGAAAAGTTTTTTTGGAATGCTATCTACCATGGATAGGGTGTTGAATTATTAGGATCAGGCCCCCATTTATATCACAACTTTCTGGTGCAGGTCAGATTCTCCAGTGACATTGGGGTTGCTTAAAGCACCCCAAGGGCTAATGAGGGCTTTCTTTCCTGATGAACAGTTGTAACTAAAAGCTTGAAGCACTCAAATTTTGTCACTTTCCTTGCGCCACAATTCTAATTCTGTTAAATGGGCATAAGGTATTCTTCATGAGAATTCATTGCATAATACTAGCACACTTTTTTTTTGCCCGGTAGAATTCCCTGTTTTTATATGTGTATGTTAAAAAACCTTCAAAACACTCCTGTGAATAGGATCTGTATTTCCTGCAAAATCACTCTCAGGTTTTTTTGTTCGTGGTACAGTTTATGTTGCATGCCTGTTCCTCGTTGCAAAGGTCTTTGGATGCTTTCTCATCTTTTAAGCTCCTGCAGGTAGCTTATTGGTTATATTCCCGATGAACAAAAATGTAGTGATCCTTGACCTGGGTAACTGCTGGCCTGCTAAGTGGTTTTGCAAGGTTTGTACTGCTGTCTTGTGTATTTG
The DNA here is from genome assembly GCA_013397725.1 of Rhagologus leucostigma. Taxonomy (NCBI): domain Eukaryota; kingdom Metazoa; phylum Chordata; class Aves; order Passeriformes; genus Rhagologus; species Rhagologus leucostigma. The sequence goes on along the minus strand of VZTD01000744.1, from coordinate 706,149 downwards.
GATGAAATATGCAAAGGGAAAAATTGTCATTTCTGCTGGTTATTTTGGGGAATAGGGGGTGTAATATGAGTCAGGGCCATTTTCCCAAACTGAGCACTACTGAAATATGCTATAGTCTGCTTGGGAGGTGGTGAGGCTCTCAAGTACTTGCAGAATATAACAGAAAGTGCATTTTGTGGTGAACGTACCCTGACTTTCCTTTCAGACATCTGTTAGATCTGCAAGGATTCTTGGAGCAAGCCTTGCTGGTTGCTAGAAAGGGTGGGAGTGAGCAAAACATGATTTTTTTTTTTTTTTAAATATTTCAGGACTGTCAAGAAATACTCACCAAGCCAGTTTGGTGTTTTTGGCCACTTGGTAAGTTCCCACCTTTCTCAGGTGCATGCTCCATGCTCATAGCTCTTCCCATTGTTTGATGTCCTGAGATGGTAGCTAATAACTAGGATTTTATTACCATATTTTCTGTCTGTTCTCTCTCCCGTGTCTTCTGTAAGACCTGGTTTGTTCTTGACGTGCAAAAGCTCTGGCCGTCGCACTGTCGAGGGTACTGTGGCAGCACGTGGTCTGACTGTATTTATCTAGAAATGCTTTATGGGCTGAGTTCTTGCACTGTGCCTCAGACAAATGTTTTCCCCCCAGCTCTTCTGTGGTAAACAAAGTCCTTTACATTTGAATACTTTGGGGCATGTAATTCTGACAACAGAGCTATGATGCTGAATGACTACCAGAACATGAAAACACTGCCAAGTGACTGATAACACTTCAGCAGGAATTACTATTTATCTTTTATGACCTTAGGAAAAAGATCTGTATTAAAGCAGAGATGTTCCAGGAATGGTCAAGGAGCTTGTTTGATATGGGATGAAGGGCTTGTTAAAATGCATTAAAAGTTATGACAGACGATGATTTCCTAGCAGTTGTATACGTTGCCAAAGAATTTTGTCACTACGTAGACAATAAAAGTCCAAATATGCTAAGGTGACAAGTTACTGGAGGCAACATCAACAAAATTGTAGGGAAAGATACCAGCCAGGTTGCTGGTCATGCAACTTCCATAATAAAGATAAAATTTATAGATGCTTCATATATCCTCAGGGGACGTATTAATTGGTGCTTCTCTGTCCCGAAACACACGTAAACAACCCGCTGTAGCTCATGCTCAGCTCACCGACAACAGCTTTGCAGCCTGTTTGTGCCCGCTCCGCAGAGCGCTACCAAAGGGAGAAATGCGATTCGAGAAAAAGAACTCCCGAGGATGTTCCTTCGCTGCACAATTTTGCTGTGGAAAGCAAGCCCGGCGTGGCGGCTCCCTGCGCTGGTCCGTGCGGGCGCAGGGTGCCCGAGCGCTCCGCTCCGGCCCGGCCCGGCCCAGCGCTGCCGCTTTAANCCCCGCTCGCTGCGCGCCGCTCCCGGCCGGGCAATAGCGCTAAATCAGCCCTTCCACCGCTGCCCCGGCCCCGGCCCGCTGCGCCCCGGCGCAGGCGCTCGCTGTTAGAAAAAGCTCCACACGGGACAGATGGGGAACGTGGTTTTAATCAGCTTTGCCGAGCGCTGAGAGGAGCAGCCGGCGTGAGGTGGGCGGCGGGGTAAGGCATCAAGGGACGGTAGGAACAGCGCTCCCGCTCCTGGCTCTCCGGGGAACGGGGGCGTCCCTCGGCGTGCCCGGGAATAGCGCGGTGGGGATGGCAGCTCCCAGGGAGCGGTGCGAGGCTGAGGTAAGCGCCGGGGGGCTCTAGGCGTGAGGTCCAACCAACTCGCCTGAAACACTCGGCAGAGACTTTCGGAGGCCCAAGTTGCATGCCCCGGTTTGCTGCCGTGTCCCGTATTCCTTACTGTGACACACAAAGCCAGGTGACGCGACAGATCCGGGGCCGTGAAGCCTGTGCGCCCTTTAATCGGCCTAATCCCATGGCCTTGCTCGGAGAAATGTCTCGGCCCTAGCCGGCAAGGGTGCGCAGGTGGGCCTGCTGGCTGGAATTTGGACGAAGAATTCAAACCCTTGAAATCCCTAGCCGGGTATCACCTCTGTTGGTGCAAAAGAGCAGGTTCCTCCTACGGACTGTGTCTGTTTTCTGTGGTTTGCAGATCCCAGCTGTCACCCACGTGCGTTTTGCTGGCCAGAAGACGTAGATGTCTCTTGCGACTGAGTCCTTACATGGGTGTTTTGAGGATGAAATGCTACATAAACTCTTAAAGCACAGCACCTGAGGACATTGCTACCGACATGGACATCATTATTTATTTACGTTTGCTTTAATCAGGAGGAGCTTTTTTGTAAACATGAATTGCAGGGCTCTTTCCTTGAGATGTCGTTTCTTGTTTCATGCTATTGAAACATTAATCTTAACTTATTATGACTCCTTTGTGTTGGTCAGCTCTCAGGGACATTTCCCTAGGCTTGAAAATGTGGGAGCTTTCAAGAATGTGTCAATCGTGCCAACTCAAGCCACTTGTGGGCTGCCAGACCGAAGTACTTTTTGTCATAGCTCAGTAGCTGTTCAAAGTATTATATCCTGCACTCAGAGGTTTTGTGTTCAGGAATGTCCATATAGGTCTTCACCTTCATCCTACGAACGGCTTCTTTCAGAAGGCCTTGGTACCTGTATCACAGAGGACAGAAGGGACTTGCATCCAGGGTCCTCCAGCAACGCTTCCAGTTTTATTTTTCATAATCACAAGGATTGCTTCTCTACTCCCCATTCTCCAAGGCTTGGAGCTTCATTTACGTTAACTGTATGGTTGAAACCTGAGCAAGAAGGTGTAATGTAAGTAGTATTGAAGGTGTTTACTTTCCTGGTGCTCTTAAAAAAATTGATCGTTGTAGTCACAGTCATTATTAGCAAGCTCTTTAAACTTTTAAAAGGTGCACTGGGAAACTGTGACGTTTATAGAGCCGTATTTAGGTTGGGGTCTTCCCAGGTGTCAAAACAAGTGGCGTCAGTTTCAGTGCATTGACTCAGATGATTGTCCAGTTGCTTTCAGTGTTTGGAACTGTTCATACATAAGGAGCATGTCTATTCTCAAAAAGAGAAATTTGTGTTTCCAATTCACGTTCTTTCTGAAAGCTGCTAGAAAATTATGTTGTCAGATGGTTGTGCTGTTGCTGCTTTCATGATGGAAAAAAAATTATCTAAGATGTTAGGACTTCTCCAACACAAGTTTGTCTTAAAAACAAACAAGGAAAGCCACCAAAATGTGTATTTTGGAGCCATAGAAGAGAGGTCATAGTGTTCCTGGAAGATGTGGGGCATGTTGCCCGACTGGCAGGCTGTGTTGCTGCTTTAACAAATGATTCCACTATTTAAACTGCTAGGTAAGTTTCACTAGGTGCTCACAGAATAGAAGTGGCTAAGCGTGCTCCCTCTCCTATTTGCCTACATGTTGCATTTTCAGAAAATACTGCTGTTAGAAGTGACCTTTCAGCTTGACTGGGCCTTACTATAATGAAAAACCTGCTTTTTGAAAAACGCATCCCAGATCCCACCAAAAAAGTTTGTCGTCTATCACAAAATGCAGAGCCTTCTCCCCCTTCTTACCTTTGTTCTGCAGATCTCTTTAAAATAAAGCACACAAAGAGTATAGTTTGTTCCTTCAGACTACATGCCACAAATGATTTTATACTTGTGTTCATAACTTATTTTTAGAATGAAGCTAATGATCTGCTTTGTTGAGGCGTTTTTGATACTTATTTTGCATGCTGCTGTGAAATAGTAACTTGTCTAAGGGTAGCAAAATCATCAGAAACAACAGAAATATCTAAAATTGTGATGTAAAATTAGAGTATGTTTTATGCAGTGACAATTACAACCTAACTAGAATTTGTGGTTATGGAGGGGAAATAAATGAGATCTCCAGAACAAAAGGGACTTTTGTTTAAGTTAAATAATTTCAGCAGATGGTATGTGTAAAGACATGTCTGGAGCTTTGGCCTATGTTTTTTTTATAGACAGCATTTTCTATATAATGATTGAATCTCAAATGTCAGAGAGTCCATTTCTGGTGTTGCCCCATGCCATGAGTTCATGTCCACACACACGTGGGCACATCAGAGTCTCCTTCAGCAGAGCACATGCCTAACTTGGAGCAGAAGCATCCTGCTAATTTCCAAGCAAGCTGTTGCAGCGATGTGTTGAGTGAGATCTGTGAAAGTCTTTGTCAATGGGATAGGCTTTGATGCATGGAGCCTAAAACAATGAAATGTTATGTCCTTAGTTTCAAATGATTAAGTGCTGTGAAGAAACCAGACTCTCCTGATGACTGATAAGCCATGGAGTAGTGTAAAAGATTAGCTTCCAATTGCTGCTGTGTTAATAACTACACAGTGTACATATTCCTGTTCAGCGGGTTTTATAGATCACTTTAAAATTTAAATGTTTTTATTCAACTTTTGTAATAGGTCACTTCATACTTATGCCTTGTGAGACTTGCTGCTACTCAACATGTAGAAAAGACAATGGTAAAGGCCAGTCCTGAAAACTGAAGATGGACAGCAGTTATTCCAGTGGTCAGGATGGTATGCCACTGTCCAAATGCTTTTGTTTCACTGTTCACAGAAAGAACTGTGTTAATTTTTCTTTTTTCATGAAAGGAATACTGAGCTCCAGTTCTGATAGAACAGTTGTTGCACATGAATAGCCATTGAAGCTTGACTCAGAAGGCATCTTACAAAAGAGAAATAATTTACCAGCAAGCTAAGATGCTTTCCCTTTTGTTATATTGGATTAGTGAGTCCTTCAGGTTGGCAGATGGAGTTTGACTTACTAGATGTCCTACATTTTGCAGTCCCTGATGGGGAATTGTCACTGTTACGTGTCATTTGTGAGACCTTTTAAACCCCATTATCACAGCAGAGGAGCCTCACAGAACTGGGATGCATTCTAACAAAGTCTTTGTGTTCCCACCAAAGCATTAGGAAGATCAGCCAGAACGAGCTGCTCGTTTTGCCAGTAGAGTGATTGAAAGTTTAACAAGGTATTTTTTTACTGGCAAAGTGCTCTTACATCAAGTACAGCAGGCCCTTGTGTTTTGGACATGCCATACTAATGTATTTTTGTGCTGAATTTTATATGGTCTGCCTGTGAGAGTGTGTGCTTAGGGAAGAAGCTAGGAGTGTTGCTGCACAGTATGCCATTACATCCCTGTGACATTCTGATAGGCATGTACCCATGTAAGAGAATAGCAGGATTTTTGTGAGAATTTACTGTGCTAGCTGAAATGAGAGAGTGATGTGAGGATCCAAGTCTGAAGGCCCTTTAAAGATTGCAGATAAGCAGAGACACCAAGAATTTTCTTCATCAGTTTCATATGCCGAGTTTTCTCATGTGAATCTGGGAGACAATACACTTTGTCACAGAGAGAGGAGTCAGGTCATGTTACAGATTTATTTGAAGCCCTGATGTTCTTCTAAGATGTTCAGTAGAGGTATTTGTAGGCATGCCTTTAAGTCACTGCATATTGGAAATACTGAAGAAAAGCAAGAGAAGAGTGAGAAAGCATTGACATTTGTACTCCAGTCTTTAAATTTACTTTCTTTTTAGGCAGTAAGTGAGCAGAGTTCTTGCCTCTGAGTTTCATTCTTGCCCCTGAATTTCATTCTTGCCCCTGAATTTCATTCTTGCCTCATGCTTCCTCTCTTGCTACATGTACTCATCAGTTAATATGATTGCCTTCAGTAAGCCTGTGTGTAGCCTGTATGCCAGCATTAGCACAATATAGGAAACTGTATATGATGATAACCCTTCACAGTGGAATAGGATAAGAATATGGGTACAAGCTTAGCATATGTGAACAATTATTACAGGCTGTTTATACAATGTAGTGTGGACTGGAGCAAGTTCAGATGCCCAGAAGATACTGGTGGTGGCAAGAAGTGAGCTGAGACCTTTTACATGCAAAAAGATGAGCAGGAATGGCCTCATTGTGAAGTGGGTAGCACATATATTTTTAAACTTTATTTATCTAAGGGACGAAAATCATATGGTATTACTTAATATCCATTCAGATGTTTTACATTAGGAATTAGACTGAAAGGGGTATTTGCTGTAAGATACCATGCATCTGATTTTGAACCAGTGCAGATGTTCCCATTTGCTCCAGTTAATGTGTGGGGAACACCAGTGCAGCCACATTAGATTCTCTAGAATCTTTTTCTCTTTGAAAAGCTGACCGAGTGGATTTGTGTTATTTGTTTTTTTTCTCTCCAACCCCACCATTGAGATACATGTAGTCAGGTATTGGCTCTGTGGGACTGCAGGTTACCAGAAGTTGAAGACTTCACAAAGAATAGTGGCTTCTCTCTGTAATCATGGCTGGAATGGAAAATCAAGCTGAGAGTCAGAAGTAGTGCTTCCTCCTATTTCACCTGTGTTAGAACTAGTTTGGATTTTTTTCTTTTTCCTTCCCTCTCTTCTCTTTTTCCTCTTGATTTCCCTCTTTTACTAGTAAGTCACAATTCACATTTGTTCTTTCCAGTTTTCGAAGTGATGTACATCAAGGTCGCTTCCCTTCTTAAAGTCATGACACCTTTGGGGATAAAAACAATGTGGGGATGTTTGTTTTAGATAACTAAAATAAACAAAACCCTGGATTATCCAATTACTGTTTATCCAGGAACTGGGTAAATCCAGTTCCTAAATATTTTGCTACTTAGCTGAGCCTTCCTTCACATTTATTATCTAACAAAACTAGCATGTTTACAAGCAAACAAAATATTGAAAAGACCAGTGGACAATTTATTAAGAAATGTGGTTTTAGTAGGGTTGAGAAAACAGAACTCTTCATTTTGCAAGGTGTTTCATTGACAACATTCCAGCAGGCTAGAATAGTAACAGTTGGGAGGAATTAATTTTTCTCCTGGATTTAAAGGTGAATTAGTGAATAATGGCAGTATCAAAAACTAGCCTTTTTGATACTTTTCTTTTATAAATGCAGAGTAGGTGAAGACACTTATCAGTAGATAGGAGTTTTTTGTTTCTATTTTTTTTGCCTCTGAAATATTTGTCTGAGATTCGTATTTACTTACACATTGTATATGCTTTCCTCTTGTGACTTAGTGCACTAATTTAGTCTGGTGTAACTGTTAAAATATTTGACTTTTCATGGGTCAATACATTGAAAACTGTATTTCTCGAGCAGCTCAAATGGGAAGGGCAGAACTTTATAATTTTTTCATGTATTTATGATTACTTTAATAGAATACATAGTTGTTTCGCAAGCACATGGAGCCTGTGCTTTCTCAGAACTCTTGACATCATAGTGATTGGATTGGCAAAAACATTTCAGCAGGTTGAAATGCAAAATGGGTTGCTCTGGATGGTATTCTCTGTACCTTGTATGTCATTGTTGCATTTGCTGTTGATGTGACTTCTGTGGGGAGAAAATCCTAATGAGTGTCTGGATATCCTTCTTGCCTTGCTCTAGTTTCCTAGGTTAAAGAAAGACACCGCAAAGGGGAGAGTGTAGGGTAAGTTGGTGTTAGGGCTGCCTTACCTGAACAGATTGGGTAGAAAGATGGAAGACTTATTACCAAAGCATGTCATTTGTACTGCTTTTTGTGGTTATGTTACATTTGCCTTGTTAGACTAAGGAAAGTTAAAGTGCCTCCACAGGATGTACTAAGTTGCACAGCTTCATATGAGAAGTGTGGCAGAGACCTGCACAGTCACTGTGGTTTCTGTCACGGAACCTTCAAGAGAGGAGGCAAATGGGACCTCTCTTCCACCCCCAAATGAACTGGGGTTGGAAGCACTCAATAAAAAAGCTAAACACGAAAACCAACCAACCAAAACCCCGAAACACCTCAAAAACCTCACAGAACAAGACGGAAAATATCTGCTAAAGTTCTTTTACACTTAGTACATCCTGTGACTTTCACTGTCACTGAGCATCTTCTCAAGCTTCTCAAGAGCTGTATTTTTAATCTTTATTTTAATACATTCTGGTTAGCATCACTTTACAGGATAGCACCTTGGCAAGAACGTGTATATGTGTGTGCCTCTGACCTTATGTTGTTTTTCTTGGTTATTTCCAAAGGTGTGTGATAGAAAAGGCTATTGATGGGCAGACTGTGTTCAAACTCACAATCTCTGAGAAAGAGACCATGTTTTATTATCGCACAGTAAATGGTTTGCAGCCACCAATAAAAGTAATGACACTGGGGAGAATTCTTGTGAAGAAATGGATTCATCTTAGTGTGCAGGTGAGTAAAATAAAAACCATTTAATATTTGTTGAAATACAACATTTGTGCGAGAATGGCATAACTGTATAAATATAGAAGAATAAATTGGGGGATGTAAATGATAACTCGAGTCTCGTAGGTAAGGATCTTAATTTGGGAGCTCATTTTGAGACAATTGCTAATTTAGCACTGGAAAGAAATGCTGTGCTTATTCTTCTGAACAAGCACTGTACAAAACTGAAAATTCTCACCTTTAAGAACATGAGTATGTGAGGTGAAGAAAAGCTTGTACTAATATCTTAGATACTTATATCTAACATTACCAATTAGTCTTGGGTCTCAGTTTATTTCCTGTAGAAGAGAATGCCATTCTCATTTATACATGCTGATGTACTTACCTTATGGAGGTGTGTCCCATTTAATTTTAAAAACTCCTTACAGTGCATGTAAGTAAATGTGTCAGTTTGTGCAGGATCAGTCAAGCTAGTAAGTTACAGAGCTATTGCCTCTTATTATAAAAATATGATTCAGAATTGTTAGAGCACAATCCTTGTGTCCTAAAAGTCTTCTGTTGACATAACTTTTTAATAAGTGTACAAATATCCACTGAGGATAAAGCAAAATTGAGTTTGTTAAAATTTAAACTGTATGTACAAAAATCAGTAAACAAACATGGAAGAAATTAAAATTCAGATATTTGCATGTCTTGTAATTCCCAGCAGACACCCTAGTAAATTCTATTTGTAAGCCAAGTTCAACTAATAATTATAAAACACAATTATCAGGTATTGAAATGTTTATCTTCTCCTTCCTTCATTTCCTTTATCCGTTCTATTAAATTTCATTTGGTCTACAGCACAATCAAGAATAGTTTTGCTGCTTTCTTGAAACTTGCTAAAAGGTATTGACTGTGATTTGGATTTTTAGTGCTGATCTTGTCACTTGTAAGGAGTATCTAAGCTGACGTCTTGATTTTTTTTGCAGTTTTCTTTTTTCCAGGATAATAGCATGGTAGTGTGAATAAGATTTCGGCTGTTGGATTAAAAGAGTGACCTTAAGGTAGAACTAATGAACTTTACACTTCAAGCACTCCAAGGGTGCTATATTACTGCTGTTGCTGTCAGCCGCATTTTGTACCTCAGAAACTGCTAAAGCCCGGCATAGCCAAGTGAAAGTGAAAGGGCTGGTTAAATAACTGCATTACAAAGGACTGTGAAGCACCCTGTGGAATGTACTCCTTTGTTTCTCTGCAGAAGGTTGTTCAATTCATAGCAGGAGTAAAGGAGTATAGCTTCTAGACCCTTAAAGGAACTGCAGGCTTAATGCCTTTTCCAAGTTTCTGAGCTCGGGGTAGAACTTTTCCTGTGCTTGGTGCTACTCTAGGGTTCAACTTGCCAGTAAAGATGATAGTGGCTGCAGCCTGATCCATTTAGCCCTTGGCCTGGCTATCAAACTTCAGGCAAAGGTTTGGATTTTTGTTTGTTTGTTTTTTTAGCAGGTGTCCAAAAGCATTTTTTTCTCTATAAATGGAGAAATAAATGGAAAATGACAATACGAGAGAGACTTGCATATCCAAAATACCCAAAAGTAACTTGCATCTAGAAGTGTCTGTGTATCATACACACAGATGCTAGGCAACAGGCAGGCACCGTGACAGAGGAGTGTGAAGTATTGGTTACAGATGTGAAACTGAATTTAGAGAGAAAAAAAATATGGTGGGATGGCAGATATGTTTGGAATTCAGGTGTAAGAGCATATGCCTATTCAGGAATGATAAAAATGAAAGCTAAATGGTGGAATAGCACCAAATAGTAATTAAATGATAAGAGGGAAGGAAGGAAAGAAGAAAGGATAGCACAGACTGAAAATAATTTCTTTGGAATAAAATAATTCCAGGGGAAGAGAAGGTAAATTAATTCTACTGAGGTAATCTAGGAATTTAAATCCTTGGGTTTGTATTTAGATGTGTAATTTGTTAGAGGGAACTACTACTAAGAACCGTGTCATTGCAGAGACTTATTTTCCAGTTTATAGCTGGGAAATTTAAGTTCTACTAACAAGAGCAGGGCCCAAACATTCCTGTGTGTTCTGCATGAAGGGTTTCTTCATCGAGTAGCTGCTGAAGCAGAAAGTCTGGGTATACCAGCTTTGTTAAGTGATGAGGGCATTATCAGAGATGTAGGTTTCAAGAATAATGTTGAGCATTTATAACTAGAGTCACATGAAATAGAAGACTAAACAATTCTTTGGTTCTCTAAGTACACTTTTGGGTTTCAAAGAGAACAAACAAATGCAACTATTTTAATAAAAAAAGGTAATTTTTTGAGTCCAGAGATTGAATGGAAAAAAAGCTGGAGGTTTTTAAAAATTAATATAAGAGAATTATGAGAAATTTTTGCCCTTAAAGGAAAAAATATGGATATGTACTGCCCAGGCTTATCTGTGTGAATAAGCACCTCTGCAGTTAGAGAGGGCAGAGTGTGTGAGCACTGAGGAATGGGGAAGCAAATTCACAGAGAATGCTATGTAGGATAGAAATAAAACTATAAAGTGGTTGATATGAATTAGACTGTCAAATGGTTAAAAATTCTTACAATTTTTTTTTTGTGTAAGAAGGCAAGACCTGAGTACAGTGAAAAGTGTGCTTTAGATTAAGGATGATTTGAGTAAGGTCCCCAAAATAAAGACTTTGCTTCTGTTTTCAAGAGCCACAGAGCAAAACCAATCAGGGTAACAGAAATTAATGTATGGAGACAAAAGTGATCATAAAGAGTAGAAACATGAATTTGCAAGCCTATTGTGTACATGCTGCTGCAATCAGATGGTCTTTGTCCAAAAATTCTGACAGAACTGGCACATAAGATGCTGTGACGAGGAGATACTCTATGCAAAGTTACCAGTCAGAGATGGAGCTATAATGCTTATATTTAGGAAGGGTGTCATTTTGATGCCAGCCAGCAGCCAAGCACCTGGGCCCTCCTCACCCCTGCCAGTGGAACAGAGGAGACAACAGGAATAGCAAAAGTGAGAAAAACTCACGAAGGAAAGGGGCTGGGAGGGGGAGCAAATGATTTAAGGGCAGTCACTCACCCCCTCCCACAAGCAGACCACTGCCCAGCCAATTTCTTAGCAGCAGGCCACCTTGGAAGTAAAACCCCTATCTCCTCAAATTCCTTCTTCTACCCTAGTTCTTATTTCTGAGCATGAGGCTATAGACTAAGGAATATCTCTTTGTCCCAGCTGTCTCCTTTCCCAGTTTCTTGGCCCAGCCCTGGCTTACTGCTGAAGTGGGATAAGGAGTTCAACTGGGAAAAGAGCTTGACACTGGACAAGCTCTCTTCAGAAATAACTGAAATACTAATGTGTTAGTGATGCTGTTTTAGCCACAGATTTGAAACATGGGTGTTATGAAAAAATTTACCTCCACCCCAGCCAAAGCCTGTACCAAGAGGAAGGAAAAAGGATCTTGGCAATGCAGACCTATTTGTCTTGATGCAGTGGCATATGAGGATTTAGAAAAGATCTTTGAAGAAATAGATAAAGATGTGGAACTAAATGAAAAAGGGGATAAAATGCAGGATGGATTTACTACAGATAGCTCATCACTGTCTAACCTCTTAGCTTTTTTTTTGATGAGAAAGCTGATTTTTCAGGCAAAGTGAATGTGTCAGATTTCCTCTATCTGGAGTTGAGTTTAGCATTGATGTGACAACCTATGAGAAGTTGTAGGGTCAAAGGAAATGCTCATGGGAAGGGTTGCAATAGATACTGCTCAAAGGAACTTCCTTGTAATCCTGGGGAGGAAAAGGCCAGAAAACAATTGAATTGTTTGAGAATTAGTCTTTGGACCAGCCTTGTGTTTTATTTTTGTTAATGATCTTTGCAGAAATACTAAGAGTGTACCTATCATAGCAGCTGGTAACAGACATAATCAAAATGGGGAACAGGAAGAATGGCATGACCAAAAAGACTAGGGGAACTGGCATGAAATAAAACTGATATTACAAAATGCAAAGTAGTGAACTTGAAATTCCTCACAAAATTTTTTACTGTTCTAGTTGTTTTCAGTTGGTGAAGATCAAGTCTTTCAGGTTTTTGAAAGTTTTAGGGCCTTTCTGTGTGTTTGATCTTGATATAATGATATTTTTCACCATATATTTTTAGGTATATATTAGCAAAAACTCTGAAGGTACACACTGGAGTAAAAGATATATAGCCTTAACTTAAAAGAATCTGATATGCACTGAAGTGAAACCTCAGAGAAACTGGCATCTTAAAATCTTAACTTTTAAAGGAAGAAAATAATTGAGCATAGCAATGCATAATTAGGGCCAGTTGTGTACCATATTATCTCTGCAAAGTGAAACCAATATCAGATTTATGCCACTTAATAACAGCAGCACCATTGTGTATTTTCTTTTTCAGTTTCACTGTTAAAAGTCTTTCACTTTCCCTTTGATACTTCAGAATTCATTTAATCAATTAAGAAGAGTGGAATTTAAACATGAATTTGCAGATACAGACAAGGCTGCTGAAACAGGAGATTCTTTGAGAACATGTCAGATTGATGTTTTTGTTTCATATTTAGTGTCCGCAATTATAAAAATAGTCTTTTTGCTAGCCTTTATTTTGCCTGATCATATCTATGTAACTCTGCCGTGTTTTGGCAGACTATAGCACATTAAAAGCTTTGGAAAGTAAGTTTAAAATCTAAATGCAGAGAGGTAACCGTGGCTGAATTACTCTCCTGGGAGGAAAATGCTCTTAGAGTGCCTATTGAAATCAGCATTATCATTTCAATACATGTCAAATATGAGTCATTTCCTAGTTTAGGCAAAATTTCTTTATAAATCTTTAAATCTTCCACTTCTTTCAAGAAAAGGTTAAAGTACTTATGATTTAATGAGACTGCTTTACATCATAACTGTTTGACTATCAAGAGAAAACTTGTCCTTTCCAATTTGTGAAATCCTTTTATTTTCTGCACAAGTTTTTGAATACTTTACAATTTATTTTATAAGCAAAGAACCTGAGACTTAAAAGCAGAGAGGCAAACATTTATTCTATACACTCTCTGTGTATGTATTACTAAATACAGGGTGTTCTAAACTGTGTAGTCCCTAAGTTTAATAATGACATGAGAAAGCCAGAAAGCGCTTTGATTTAACAAACCACTTTGATCTCCTCTTTGAAGTCATCACTTACTATCTATTAAGAGTAGTTTGTCAGGTCCAAGAAGGGAGTGGAGAGTTTGCATTAATTCTACATTTGGGAGCTTCTTGTCTATTAATTGCAATTGTGTGTTGAAAATATTTAGGAGGATGCAGTCTATCCCATATGGCTGGTGCTCTGCTTCCACCAGAGAGCAGAAATAAAACACGTGTTACAGTCCGTCATGTGTTTGAGTGTGTGTTTAGAGAACTATTCACAGACGCAATGAGCATAGAGCTGCTTCATCATCTCTCTACTATTGCAGGCCATTCAGGTACTGCTGCTGGACATGCAGCCTCCGTATTCTTTGATATTAGGAAAACTTTTTTTGTGTTTTTCCTGCATCCAGAGGTCCTACTATGGTTCTTGCCTCTTTTCCTCCTGTTCTATGGGTATTAGGATGCTAACTGTGTAAATCTGAAAGCTCTGTTGTTGTAACTTCAGCTTCTTGAGAAAATGGGATATTTCCCAGATGATTTTTTCTACTCACACTGTCTCTTAAACTACTTCTTTTCTTGCCTGAGTATGAGTTTGAATATATTTACAGATTTAAATTTGCAGCCTAACAGCTGCTTTGGAACACAAGACAAGGAACTTCGCCTGGGCTAAGATTTTAATTTCAGAGAGTGCCAAAAATACAGGTTTTGTCAATGCCATCTTGATTCCACTTCTGGAAACTGCAAATGTTTTTTGTAATTGCAGTTGCAAATCCCACTGAAGTCTGCCCAGACTCTGTTATATATGGTAGGAGTGGAATTAAGCGTCTGTATGGCCAGTGCTGAGAGGAGGTAGTATTGAATGTTTTGCAGAAGCTATGCCCGATTTGTCTGGAGAGTTTCAAGATTTGAAAACCATCAGTTTTCAATTTGCTTTGCAAGCAGTTTGTTTCCTTATATAAAAATAAGTTACAGCCAATTAAATTGTATTTTTAATAATGAAAATGCTATTTTAAGAATGATTTACCTTCTTTTTTTTCCCCCAGTCTCAAAACTTTAAATGTCCTGCAGTTCTCAGGGTTGTATTTTTGGAGTCTGGTTGTGCTTCTGCTTTTTTAAATTTAGTTTTTATTTTTTAGATAAAATTGAGTAAAGTAGAGCTAAATAGTGGTCTCTGCTACTCTAGAAAGGGGAGGTGGGATTGTTTTTTAACTAGGAAGTAACTTTGAGTCTTCCTAAGCATACCATAACTTTTTTTTTTAGGATAAGTAATAGCTAGGAATCAAATTTTAATGACCAGAGTAACATGCAATACATCTGTTTCTGATGTGTAGGTAAAGTACATAAAATACCACTTCTTAAGCATATAGTTTTTAACATAATTGTTGTTTAGTTTTGTGGTGGCATATTAAAGTAGCTTGCCTACTTCTCAGAGAACAGCTTTTAAGACATTCTTCATGTGTTCAAATTCAATATTAAGAATAATAGTAAAACTTGCATAACTGGAGTTAGAAGAACCGAAGGAGCTTTGTGTTGTTTAACAACCACCTGTGAATTAAACTGGTTATTAGAATCAACTATTTTCAGACTGCTAGAAATAAGGAGTCCTACTGGGAAATACATAAGCAAAAAAAATATTGTTTAAACCCAACAGCTCTGGCTTCTGAACTAATCTCCTAGATACATGTTTATGCATTTGAGTGGGTTCCCAGATATGTGTGGCTTGGTATAACTTTGGGTACAGTTCTGCAGCTGTCTGAGCTCTCACTTCTACTTTTGTGTGCCCTTGAGTCATGTGAGGAGAAACTTGGAGAGTTTGGAGGTGTCTGCTTGTACTTGTTATAGCTGTTGGTATACAACACTAAGATGAGACTTGCTGGGTGCATCTACATTGTCACTTTTGTGTACGGGAAGAGTTCTCGTTGATGCAGGTTTGCCTTCTATCTATTTCATATCTTGTGTTACTGAAAAGTCCTGCTGATGTGCTTCAATTTGATTCCTTTTTTGGGAGACCAAGTGTGGTGTTGTATTTCTCCACTCCTGTTCTTAATAAATTGCCTGCCCTTTCCATGTGGGTCTCCCCTTCCCCACCCCTAGTCCTAACCACTCCCTTGGGTTTTTCCTATTTGTTCCTTTTCCCCAACTCCGCCCATGTGCCACCCCTGTGCTCTGAGACCATTGGTCCATGTGCTCTTTCCACTCCCCTCACCCCCAGATAAACCTCAGGCTGCATGCCACATGCTCTGTCTGTCTCACTCTGTGCTTTGGGGTAGCAGCCTCTCTGCCTGGGAGAACCATGCCATGTGCTGGCTCTCTGCCTTTGGGAGCCAGCACATGTGCTGGCTCTAGGCTTCTGGGAGCCACCATGAAATAAAGATCCTCTGCAGTCTCCGTGCGGAGAGCATTCTCATCTCCTTTATCGTCACTGTGTTGTGGAGCTTCAGCTAGCCGAAGCGTGCGAGGGGCAGCCTGGAAGAGGCTATGGGATGCGGCCTAGTTGCTATCCCCACAAGACCCGCTCTGCGCTCTCCTGGAAGGCTGTGGCTTGCCATGCCACCACAGGAAAACCTTCACCGCAACAACCAAGCTTGAAGTTGTAGAGTGGAGTATCACCATTTAGAGCACATCATTTGCAATGTGGGCAGAAGGTCCTCCAGCAGGTAGTTCTTGGCATGCACAGTGTGGAGCAGAAAACAGGCAACTGATTCCAAAATTTTTGCCGGTAAAGATGGATCATAAATATTGAACAATTGTCCTTCCCTTTTTATGCTGTGCGAGTTGCTGTGTTGCCTTTCCCTGGGCTTAGAATTAAAAGCCAAACACGGTTAGAGGGGAAAAAGGGTTTTACCTTCGTATTTATTTAAAGATCCTCTGGTGCACCACATCCAGGTAGAAAGCACCCCCGAATGCACACCAAAAATGCACACTCAAAAGATGCACACCAGGATGCCCACCCCAAAATGCACACACACAGTAGTTCGTGTATATAGTTATAGACCTTGTACATTAGCATATCTATCAAAGATTCCCCGATGAGAGGCTCAAGAGAAGCCCTCATCTTGAGGAACCTTCCCCCTGGATGGGCCTATCTTGGTTTACAGAGAGTGTTCTNCCCTGGATGGGCCTATCTTGGTTTACAGAATGTGTTCTGGTAGAGGACCTTGGTGTCTGGAGCTTTTTGGCCCAACTGCGAGGCTTCTGAGATGTTTAGTGTCTTGGCTTAACAGAACTTTGGGTCTAAGCTAGTTCTCAGACCTAGGGAATTACAAGTATGTGGGCTAAAAGCGCTAAGGATACATGCAAAGCTGTATAAAAGGGTATATGAAGGGGTATATGAAAAAGCAAAAAATCATCATGGCATCAGCTAAGTAAATGTTTTCACAAGATACTTGAAACTTTTTTTGATAAGTCTAAAGACTTCAAGAGTACAGCCAAATAGAACAGCTTTTTTTGTTTGGTTGGTTGGTTTTTTATTTGTTTTGGAGGTTTTGTTTATTTATTTTTTTAAAGTGATTTCTACATTTGGTTCAGGTTTTTGTAGCTTAAAGACAGATGTGAATCAGAAGTCTGATCAAGAAATGGAAGATGAAACTTTCAGATTGTCCTTTGTGCAACCTCCATTATTTATGTGCGAACTCTGTCTTGCATCTTGCGTTAGCATCTGTGTGTGCAGCAAATGGAGGGTGACATAAATTACATGTGTAGATCTTGTACAACGCAAAATCCCTGTGTGCTGGTGGCAGTCCAGAGGGGGAATCTTGTGGTAAGACTTCACATGTATCATTTTCTCATGGAAGCAAAGAATATTTCCTGGCTCTGAACAAGTTATCAGCTTGTCTGGAAAGTAGAAAGTTCTGGCATGGAAGAGGGGGAGGAGCTCCTCCTGTCCATGTATCTCAAATATTTCAGTGCCTTGGCTCAATATTGCTGTAATTTTTACATCGTTTAAGGACTGCTCTGTCTGTTTGATAGCCGTCTAGATAGCCTGTCTTGGAGTATGAAAAAAGAGTAGATGAATAGGAACAACTTTCTTTTAGATGTATCACTGACTTATTTTCTGACAATTGGTGGTTTTTGATGCTTCTTAATCTAGACTGTCTTGAATAGTCAGTAATTGACCTGGTTTTAGTTTAATAGGCTTATTTTTCCCATAATTTTTATATTGGCATATATACAATTTATATTTTGGCATTGGACTCCTGTGGCAATGAGTTCGTCATATGGAGTGATGACTGTATGAAATTTTTCTCCATTTTAAACCTGCTGTCTGCCAGCTTCTTTTTGCCAATTTCTTTTGCCAGTTTCTTTCTCTTTATCATTCTCATGCTATTTGATATTTTGATTATAGAACTTGATCACGTGTTAAAATCATTTATAAATGAGATTTCTCCTTATATTGAAGCCATTCTGTAGTTTCTTCATGCTCATCAATATTTTCTGAAACTTTTGGGGTTGAGGATGCAAGGGACAGAACTCCACTTGTTATCCCAGACGCTTTGCACTGTAAATGTCTAAACAGTAAAGTTTTGTGGGCTTATTTTAAATTTATTTCCCAATAAGGAATGTTTCCTCTTTGCTCATTAGTGGGGGACTCTCTGTAGTAACTCCAAGACCACTTGGAGCAGTGATGGTTCAGAATTTAGTGTTGTGTTTACATGGACAAGAATATTTTTCTCATCTGCTACCTTGTGGTTAACGAGACATTTAGTCTGCTACTTTACTGCCTGTTCCGTAACAATTTTGAGATCCTTTGTCACTTTGAAGTAAGCTTCGACTTTTATTGTCTGCATATATATTCACTCCATCTTTTTTCACCTTACTAACCACTGTTTTCAAGCCTGTACAAAATGTTAAATAGCAGAGATTGTTGGATTTACTTAGTGATAAAGTACTGTCCGTGTGAAATGGGACCATTTAATCTCTCCCAAGTTTGAAACCTTTCTAGAAAGCCAGTATATTATATTGGTCAGTTCTTCTTATCTACATGCATCTTTACTTCAAAGAATTCAAATTGGATCTTGATTTCCTTCCACGAAATCAGGTTGCCTTTTCTAGTGTACATTATTAATCCATGTGCTTTTCCAACCAATTTATCCAGTACAGACTTGATTTGATGGATTCTGAGAAGAAATGGTCCAAGACCTGGTCATGCATCATGTCTATAATTTTAATTTCCGCATTGTTCTTTGCTCTTTGCAGGGTTAATTGAAAATAGGTCAGATGAGGTTTTTTTGTTTCTGCTTCTTTTCCAATCTTCCGTTGAATATGAAGGTGCTCCTTCTATGTAAAAAAAAGAAAAAAAAAAAGGCTGGAGTACCAGCTTCTGTAGTATGTTTTAATACAGTTAGCTCATTTACTTTATCAAAAGTTGAGCTTTCTTTAAGGCATAGCAACACTTTTCAGTGGTGTGATCTCTGTAGTTCCCAACATTCGGGTTCAAATGTCTTGGGCTTTAGATTTCAAAGACAGACATATTTTGTCATTATTCACAGTCTATGTGCATGCTTAGGACATTTCTGGTTTAGATACTTGATTTTTCTCCTCCAGCTTTTTGTCTCTTTCCCAATTTGATGTACAAATAAACTGGCTCTATTTGTTGTAGGAGCAGCTGACCCTCCTTTGATTCTGTCTGTTCTAGAAAAGGGTTTCAATTTGGAATTGACCTAAATCCCTTCTTCCAAGCACTGTTTGTGTGCAGAGTCATGCAGCCTTGCTTGTCTGACCCTTTGTGATACTGGCAGCATTTCAAAGAAAGGCACTGTCTTTTTATATTCTGCCTCTTGAATGAGAGCCAAAATATTTTCCTCTCAAACCTTTCTTCTTTCCAGTGGTGTTCAGGTGTATCCTTGCTATTGACTGATTGTAGATGGCCTGTCTATCTTGTGAGGTTCGTCCTCGTTGCACCTCTAAGCAAATCATCGTGTGATATTCAGTGGCAGCGTGGAATAAACCATCAACGTTGCTCCTAATCTGACATTTCAGAACTTCACACTTCTGCTTTCTTTCCACTGAAATGCTTACCCTTGTAGATCTATCCTCAGTGCTCAGATATGTGACTTTCTCTTTCACCTTGATGACGATGTCCCATGGAACTTTCGTGGTTCTTGGAATCAGGACTGGTCAAAAGAAAAAGCCTGTCGTCTTTCTGAGATTCTCTAGTTACTACTTACTTGTGCCTTATGGGTGTACCTCTTGTCTGTAAGGCAGGTAATTATGCATGTAACAGGTTGCATTGCCACTCTTCTGCTGGACTTCTGGGTGCATTTAATTATGTTTGAAGGGCCTTTATCCTTTTCCGTAAATTGTGTTTGTTGACACCCTCATCTGTGCTGTTCAGTAATCTCCCTGGCTTTTCTGTGGTTTAACTCAAGGCCTGTACTCTAAAGTGCACAGGACACCACTTTATAAGCAGCCTCCCCTGGTCGTCTCCTGGCCCATCTCTAGCAAAATGGGGCTGAGGGAGCTGCTGCATAAACTATTTCATTTAGCTTTTTCCAGAAATAAACTACCAACAATAAGCTAACAAAACACTGTCCTCCAAAGTCCGTTTTGGTCTGTGTTCAATTAACAGCACAGTTTGGAGCTATAGCAAGGCTTGGCTGCTAAGATGCTTAGTAACTCTGGAGAAAAGCAGTTATTATAAAAAATGAAAATTGAAGCTTACAGTGAATTGCCATCAAAAAGAGTGTTGGAGAGTTACAGTACAAAGGAGTAGTTGAGTGACCCTTTCTAAAGGACTTTGTGATGGAGGGAAGAAAGCAGAGCACAGAGGAGGAGGGAAAGGCCTGAAGTAAGGTTGTGGGGAGGAATATGAAAAGAATCAAAGACAGAGTTTTGTGGCTCCTTGACCATGAAAAGAAACTAAGCCCTGAAAGAAAAGATGAGACTTTATTTGCAAAAATCCCTTAACTGGATACGTGGAACTTTTTGTGGCAAGGCATTCAGAGGGCAAGAATAATTGCTTTCTTCTTATGTAAATCATCCCCCAAAATAGACAGAGGAATGGATTTTCAAGCTGTTCAGCTCTGTTTTGTAAAACCAGTGTATTCTTGCATTAAATTTGGGAATGGCTTAGAAGTCACAGTACTGAGTGGTGCAAAATAGTGCAAAATCTTCATCTATAATCAATTTAAAAGACTAGAATTTAATATGCCACTGATAGTGTAATACAGGGTTAATAATTGTATATTAGTAACATCTCCCCTCATTTGTGTGTAGGTATCTGCTTATTCTTTGACTAGTGAAGCACAGAGACTTTATTCAGAAGGGACATTTCATTTGACATCCACATCTCATCCCTAATTTACATGATTACAAGTAGTTCGTGAAAATTCTGAATCAGTGGTTTTGCCGTATTTCAAATGGAGGGGGCAGAGAGAAAATGTGCATTGTTATGAGATTATCTAAAATGTACTTTCTGACCTTTTGTTTCAATTAATTTTGGCAAGTCTATGTAACTGTTTTAGCTACTGAAAAGCAGCTTGTTGAATCCTTAATACTTGTCTCCTTTTATGTTATTGTAGTGATCACTGAATGTTGGATCTGATTTGTTCTGTGATTTGGGGAACATAGAGTCATTATGCAGCAAGAAAGCAAATGTTCTCCATGCTTTTTCAGATGTGGTGACTAGGTTCCTCTCATGGTTTTTTGTCTGGAACTGATTTACAGCACAGGTGTCACTTGTTAAAGCTTTCCATGTAAAAAGAATAGAGTTTGATCAATGGTTAAAGTAGTGTTTTAATAACAAAGCTTATTTGTTAATTACTTTAGTTTCTAACAGAATCTGTATTTGCCGTTTTGCACTCCTGGTTTCTCTGTGCCCCTCCCCTGCCCCGATGTGTTTGTTCTGTCGTGAGGCATCAGTAATAGATTGGTACAGCTCTACTGACACTGGCAATACAGAATAATTTTCATGGATGCAGTGCTGGCGGGAGTAGAAAGGGGCATAGCTATAATTAACCATTTTAATGCTACTTCTTACTACTGAATACTTTCAGAGTACTGGTCAACAAAATATTGAGTGAAAATTGCCAATCTGAAATTGGAATGATTACTATGTGCAAAAGGATCACTAATCTCTGATTCAATGTTTATTTTAAAGCAGTGTTTACTTTTTAAAATACTGATTCTTTAAAAATGCAGACAATTTCAAAAGCTGTCTCTTTTCACATTGATCTTTCTTTGTCTCTAGCCTGATTTATCAGATAATTGAGTATGGGCTACATCACTCAGTTTTTAATACAGTACTAAAATTACCCCATATAAAAATTGAACAACATGCATGTTTCTTATTTGGGATCCTTCTGCTTACTGTCACTTGCAGTTTTGCATCTTGAAAGCTTTGTTCATGCAATAGCTATTAGTTTTTCTTTAAAAACTGCCTTATGGATCAGTCTGCGTTCCAGTTGCTTTTTGATTTTACTGTTTGGGGTCAAATTTATATTAATACATGGCCTATTCTTGAACAGAGTTAATTGCTTCAGGAGCATTCCAGGGTTCCTTTCCCCTTACACACTCCCGCTTGTGTTTTTTTTTTTTTTTTCTAAATTTGTGTTGTTCTTCAGGGAATTCAAGCTGAACTAGTGGATCTATGCACGAAAAGAAAGACTTGGATTGAAGGAAAACCATTTCCCACTGAGAAGGGATTAACGTTGTAGGAGATAGTGAAAAAGAAAAGTAAAGGAGGGCAAAGAGAAAAGCTAAATATCTTTTATACAAATGCTGGGAGCATATGTAATAAGACTGCTGAATGGGAGTGACATGTTTTCAAGGATAAGAAAGATATTACTGGAATAAGAGAGACAACCAGGAAAATGAAGGGGGATTTAAAATGCCAAGATACACAGTTTCAGTGAAGGGAGACTAATATTAAGCTGAAAGAGATGTAACAATATTGCTGGGGGATGATACTCCATCTGCAGTAGGAAACACTCCTGCTCTCACCCCCTCAATTTTTAATTTTTTTTTAACTGGTTTTTTTTTGTTTTTTGTTTTTTTTTTAACTAAGTTCAGTGGTTTGTATGCAAGCTAGGGACAGTTTGATGTAGTTGGGATTCTTGGCTGTTGTACCAGACTTGCTGGTGGTCAGAAAAAAAGCCCCAGCAATAAAGGTATTTAAGACATACAATGGTCCCTAAGAAAACCAGAACTTTGATTTGAGGAATGCTGGTGTATTGAAGAGGAGACAGTAGGGAGAGGGGCCGTTAGAGATCAGTTATGATATGGACTGTGTTAAAACTACAAATGAGAGCATGTTTCCGCTGTCAC
This sequence comes from Rhagologus leucostigma, assembly GCA_013397725.1. Classification (NCBI taxonomy): domain Eukaryota; kingdom Metazoa; phylum Chordata; class Aves; order Passeriformes; genus Rhagologus; species Rhagologus leucostigma. The sequence goes on along the minus strand of VZTD01000744.1, from coordinate 683,557 downwards.
TGTAAAGTTGTTGCCTTTATACTCTTAATGAAACAGTGTAGAATATTGTCACAGTTATGGAAAGACTGTAAATATAAATCTGTATGTGGAGGCAAGAAGCAAAATCAAATGATCAAAAATCATGAAATTTGAAATGGTTGTGGGGTGGGGGTTTGGGCTAGATGGAGAAGCAGCCCTAAAGTTATTGATTTTAGCAAAGCTAACTTTGAAGGAAAGCAAAATGCTCCTGGGGTTTTTGCCTGCAATCCTGTGATGAATGGGAAATCCACTCCACACAAGTAGAGAGTACATAGTGTATAAAACACGTAGAGAGGCTGCAATTAAAATTCATCCCAGTTAAGTCAAGAAAAGGAAAGGCCGATATGGGCCTGAGGCAAAAGAAGGAAAGGCAAAGAGACAACTTGCCCCTCCCGACCTTATGCTTTTTCCTTCCCCTTCGCTGTTCTTTACCATTTCTTCTACTGTCCCTTTATCCTCTCCAGCCCTTCTGTTTTAAGATACTTCTGTCACTGTGGTCCCCTGATGAGGTTTCTACCTCAAGTCTCTTGTTTTTTTCACACTGGATTTCTCGGAGTGTGGGCATAACTGTTCAGAGTGCTCATAATATGGGCATGAGTCTTTCTTCCCTCTTCTCCCCAAAAACACTTAAACTGTGCATCCCCTTAAACGTGGTTGCAAGCTGTATATAGTAGACATACTTCTTCTTTCCCAACTTCTTTTATCTGTTTGTGAATCTGGAATGGTTTCCATTCATTGTGTGGAAAGGGAAGCTAGAGCTGGGGAGGGCAAGCGAGAGGGCATGTAACAACTTGTGTAGATGGTGTGTATATATGAAAATCTTTAGAAAAAGACACTGTGCTGTGCTGGAACATCTCCTGCTGAAATGGCAGGATTTCTCTGAGAGACAAGAGTGAAGCAAACACATACATGGTTGCAGGTGGTATTCCTTTCTTTTGTGCAGAGTTAGGACACAAATTGTGTCTTCTTTTGGGACCATCTGTGCAAGCTGCTTTATTGTTGAACCTCCCACATACACACGTTACCAGACATCATGTTTCAAGGTGTAAAGAACAGATGTGAGGAAGAAAGTAAATTTAACATATTTGAAGTCTGAATCTGGGCAGGTGTAAAATGACATTGCTGAAGCTGAAGGCAGTTTATAGTAGCTGAAGATCTGGCCCTTAACTAATGCAAACAGTTTGAACAAATTTTGATCTGGCATTATATTTTTAAAGGTGAACAAAGATTATAATGGCAGAAGTGGATTTTAGAGAGAGATTTAATGGGACATTGGTGGAAGGTTGAATGGTCTTTTTCTGTCAATCTGTATTTTCTCTTCTTCTTTTTTAAATTGCAGTGATTTGTTAACTGCAGGAATTGGCAACAGGCAGAGAGGATGACCATGTGGTCTTATGGCATTCAGCTGATGACCTGTTTCTGACGATGGTATGAGGGATCATAAAGTTTAGTTCCATGTGTATTGTGATGATAGTTGCATCTATATTTACAGCTTTCTGTCACTGAAGCACTCTTGGTGTTGTCAGATGTCTATTGGACTGGATGAGCTGCAACTTCTTGCAATTGAATGTCAATAAGACCAAAGCAATTTTGGTTGATTCATAGCACCAGCTTAAGCATATTCACTTGCACAGATTACATTTGACAGATAGTTACCTTCAGCTGAACTCTGTGGTTAGAAGCCTTGGTATATTCTTGACAGTGAGCTTAGAGCTGATGCCTTATGTTTATTTCATATCCTGTTTTTGCCTTCCTAATACTCCATGTGTATGTCTACATTTAAATAAATTCACAGCTGAAGTACTAGTCACTCCACTTGCTATCTCTGGACAGAATCTTGTGATGAGTCAATTTCAGTATTTAAAAAATGGTGGGTTTTTTGCCATTTAGGCAGTTTTAATTTCAAAAGCTATCTAATCAAGGATTTTTTTTTATCAGGAACTTCTGGAAAAGTGTCTGTCAAAGTCTAACAAGAAGAGGATAAGAAAAATAAGAGGTAGAGGATATAAGCGAAGATGAAAAAGTATCATTCTTTTTGGAATGTTTTTCTGGTATTCTATCAGTTTTCTGGCCTGCAGGGAAATATAGTCAGCACAGGTGTTCTTGCCCTATTATGTTAGTGAAAGTTAAAATCCTCTGGATTCTGCAATAAGATTGTGCACAGTGTCATCAAATACTGATGTGTATTAGCATCCCCCATAAATTTTGTAAAGAAAGGCATCTTTCCTTGTCATTTCTCATAACAGTTCTAAAATAGTCTGGGTTAAAATAGTTTCAGTCCTTGATTCTGTTAGTTGATCCTGTTTATGGTGAACTTACATATATTGAAACTTCATTTGGAACATGCTAAAGAATCAAACTTTTGAATTATTTCATGCCATTTCCCTCTGTGAGTTCCTAGTCAGCTTCAAGCAGCATCCTGATTTTGAAGAAAAAAATCAGTGGTTTAACATCAAATACCTTGTACATACATTCTTTCCACTCACAACTTCAGTTTCTCTTCTTAAAAGCAAAGGTGATTTTCCTATAAAGCTTAAGGAGGTCTTAAAAGGGAGATTTTTTTACTTCCTTCTCTCAGTGAAGAATAGGATTGCAGCATCCTTGAATTTTGATATGAATGAACCAAAAAAAAAAAAAACCAACTTAATTTAAGAGGTTTGTAGTTGCATATTTCAGCTAGACTGACATGTTCTGGTGAGAGGACAGAGCTGACTTTATAGTTTTGGCGAGAGTTACATAATGAATCTCAGCCTAGAACTATGTTGGCAGGTCTTCCTTCTAAAAATGACAGAATGGTTGAAAGTAAAGGAATATGCCTTAACTGTGGATGGTAACTTAAGCACCTGCTTTTTGAAAATCATCATAATAAATTCCCTGGCCATGTTGTTACTTATGTTAGTGGTGGCAATGAAAAGCCTCAAACCCTCTTTGTTTTCTTCCCATAAAATGCTGTTTGTCCTGAGAACCAAAGACGTGTGAAAAGCATCACGTTGAAACCTCTGTGGTAGCCAGGATTGCACCTTGCCTCTATCGTCTATTCTTTTCCTTCAGACTTGCAGCTAAGTTGTTTCAAAGGCTTGAAATACAGAGGGGTGAATCTGGGTTTGCTTGGGGTCACGGAGTTCCTACAGCTTAAAAACTACATTTTTTTGCCATGTGAAGCTAGTACAGGTTTGAATATGGAAACAGAGGAATTCAGAAATGTGAACCAATCATTTAATAATAGGAGATAAAATTGATTTTATTATGTGTGTAGCTTTTGCATTTGCTATAAGATTTTGGGCAAACAAACTAAAAACAGCACTGAGGATTTGAAATTGTGACAGGGTTGTAGCTGGAGCAGCACCAACCTTACTGGCAAACTCGTCAGGCAGTTCTTTTGCTGGTACAGAAGGTGCCATTTGTCTGTCAAGTGTTATGCAGATAAATTATCTGAGCTGGCTTGTCCTCTTGGATATTATTCTTTAGTTTCCACAACCCTCCCTCCCACAAACCCCCTGTCGCTATTAACATGGTTATTAGCATCTTTTTTGATCTGTTTGAGAACAAGTTCATAGACAAATTCCTCCTGACATATCCTTGTTCTCATGTGTTTGCTACATAAATTCATTATCTCTTGCCAAGCTTTAGATCTGCCAAGTTCCCTCTGTGTTGTCTCAATTTTCATTCTAGAAAAAAAAATTAAAATGCAAAGTGTAAAACACTAAAAATGAACTCTTTTTATTTTAAAGGTTGTAAGCTTTGTCCCTGAGAGAGGGAAAAATAAAAAAAACAAACCACAGGAGACTGATGTACGTAAAACATCTGCCCAATAATGTCATCACTGTGATAGTTCTTATTCTTGAAATACCCATTCAGCCAAGGTTTTAAATTTGGATTAGGCTGCATTTTGTACTTTGTAAGGAGAGCTAAGCAATATGGGACTGTAGGAGCAGGCTCTGTACTAGTGCTGGGGAGTAATGTGTGGAGTAGAAGGTGGTTGAGTGTGACATGGAATCCTGACTCATCTGGAAAGGTTAAACTGTGGGAACCTCTTTATTTTCTAGAGCAGTCATAAGGTGGCTGATAGATTATCTGAAGGGTTGGGAGGAGTAGAGGAGTTTTGGGGTCTTGTGGTCATGGAATCATAGAATATCCTGAGTTGGAAGAGACCCACACAGATCACAGAAGTCCAGCTCCTGGCCCTGCACATCACCAGCCCCAAGAGTGCCTGGGAGCATTGTGCAAACACTTCTTGAACTCTGTTAGGCTTGGACTGTGACCACTTCCCTGGAGATCCTGTTCCAGTGCCCAGCCACCCTCTGGATGATGAACCTTTTCCCAGTGTCTGGCCTTAATCTCCCCTGGCACGGCGTCATGCCATTCTCTTGGGCCCTATCACTGATCACCAGAGAGTTCAGTGCCTGCCCCTCGCCTTCCCAGGTTAAACTATTTTGTTCTCTGATTGTATTAATGTTTGAGAAAAGTAGTATTTGGGGGGTGAGAACTGCTCTGACCTGTATTCCCCACATTTATCACGTTGTTTGGGGTTTTTTGTTGCTGTTGGTTTGGCTTTTTTTATTTTGTTTGGTTGGTTTTTTTAAAGCTAAATGTAAATATAGTAGATAAAAAAGAGGAAATAAAAATAAGTAGAATAATGCAAAATGAGAATTAAGGCAGAAATGGGGGCTAGGGAAGGAGCCTTTAAAATGAGTGTTCAAGGTATGTAAATTCTGCAGTTTATTCAGTGAGGAGAAAGGTGTTGAATTGTGGCATAAAGTTGTCTGCCATTTCTGATTCATCAATTTATGGACACGTAGATGCTCAGATTTAAAAAAAAAAAGTAAAATGCTGCATTTTGGTTTTTGGTCACTAGCTTTGCTTAAATGACAGCTGAAAGTAAGCTTGGATTCACACTAGTGGTTTCATCCTGGTTTTTCCCCTCAAATTCTTTTGCTTAAGTCCGTATCACTGACCTTTCCTCTTTACAGAAAATCATTTATGAAATATTAGAGCTGTGTGGAAGCCTTTGTAATTGCAGCTTCAGCAAGATTTGCAATTATGCAAGAAAATACTGAAATACATACCTGTGTGCATCTCATCTCTTTGATATGCAAAAGCCCTTTACTCTTGCTTTTATTAACTGTTATGCTTCTGTTTCTCACCTGCTTTTGCAGAGGAAATATCTGAACTCACATGTCCCCCAGTGGTAGAATATGCTGTATATGTTTATATGGGCAGGCAAAAAGAGCATTTTTAGACAGGTTGAAGGTGAAAAAGATTTTTATGCTCAAGTTTCTGATTAGACCATTATAGCAACATCACTAATTCCCTTCCTTCCATCTATTGTCTTCTTTCCTCTGTTGTCATCAGTGACCACTGTTGATTTGTTGACTCTATTAAAGTATTCAAGGAAGCCACAGGCCTGTCATTTTGGTCATAACCTTAATCTGTTTTCTCACCTTGGGAGAAAATGTGTTAATACATTGTCTGTTTCTATAGAATGAACTCATTGAGAAAGTTCCTGACGCAACAAATCTGCAATACATTTAGAAGGAAAACAAGCTTTTCTGAATCTTGGTTATTTTAACAGACAGCAAGCTGTGTTTAGCTGGCAATTTTTATAAGAGCCATACCAAATTAAGTGACAGTAAGCAATTGTAATGGTACATTGTGTAGTAATTTTTGAGCTGGATGAGTTGCAGCTCTTCCTGATTTCTCATAATCTCTGATTCCTTGTTATTTCTGAATGATTAAGCAAATCATTTATGCTAACTTCTGCTTTCATTTACATCTCTGTAAAGCCTGTGTAACTTTATTGATTCTGGAGTTGCTTTAGTTTTTAAGACAGGTAAAGGGAGGGGTCATTTCTGCTAGCTTGCTGATTTGGAAAATAAATTGAACTCCCACCTTTTTTTTTTTTTATGCCTTACAAATAGCTACCTAAGTTGCTTCTCACAAAACACTTTAAAATCCTTCATATTGTGTATCACCTCCTTTATGATAATTATTTCTTATTCTGAGTAACTACTTGCTGTGCAAATAGGGCTTATTTTAAGGAAAATGGTAACAGACTTGGTTGAGTTTTCTTACAGTTTATTTTTTGTTCTCTTATTTGGGGGAGAATCTGGGGTTTTTTCTTGTATTTGAGAAACTGACATTGTGTTTTAGTTTGTATTAAATTTTTAAATTCAACTTGCATTTGCAAGCTAGCTAAATTAGCATTTTTAACTTAAAAATTAGCTTTTTTTTTTTTAAAAATTTTAGTATGCAGAGATCTGATTATTGGAATGATCTTGTTCACTGTCAGGTATATATCATAGATCCCTGAGCCGATAGATCCTTTTTCATCTTATTTGAAAGTGTTGTCCATTACATGGACATTACTGGAATGTAATAATTTCCTAGTATTGGAAGATGCATTTTTGGTCCTTGTTTTATCTGTGTTGGTCAGTCCTGCCTCTGCCATCTGAGACTTTGTGTGATGGTCTGAATAGCTGTAAGAGGTGAAGTTGCAGTTGAAGTGTTTGCCATCACTAAGTTGGCTGGAAAATTAAGTAGGCCAGGGTTGGTATAATTTGGCTTAAATGACTGGAAAATATTTTTTTTTTCTTTTCGTTTTTGGTGCCAGAGTTCTCTCTGTTGTGGAACTCCTCATTTACGGCCTGCAAATCCAGGAAGAAATCCTTCTGGTTTATTAATCTGTCTTGCCAGACACTGTGATCTAGTTATTAGAACAAAAGACGATGAAAGGAAATGTTAAGATTATACTGTATTTTATGGTTACTAGAAGCTATGATGAATAAGAGTAAAAAAAATGTATATTCCACCAATGGAAGACATTAATGTCTTGAAATAACTCCTTTTAGTTTATCTCTAATATTTTAATAAATCTTTTCCATGCCAATAAATATTGGAATAGGAAAGATAACATAAAGGGAAAGGTTGTACTAATTGAAAAACAGATGTCTTTGAAGCATATACTAGTTACAAATTAAAATATTTGGGGATGAGACTACTGCATCTGTTGGTTGTGTGTCATTTAGTGCAGTGAAGCTTTGATCTCTGGTTAGTGATCTTTAGCTCTGCTCTTCTCTTAAGGATTTTTTTTTTTAATGGAACATAAAGGCTTCTTTTGTATGTCTCTCCTTCCTATCTTATTTATTAGAAGTCATTTCCCATGAGGTATATGGGTAGTATTAATATTAGGACTGACTTCTAATGGAAAAATCTTACTAATGCAAAAAGATCGTAGTGTTAACTGAAGAAAGGTTCAGTTAACTTCATTTATTTTGGCTGAAATGGTGCAATTCAATTCCACATGGAAGAGGCTAAAATTGTCTCAGTTGCCTTTATATATATGTAAGAGGACATTTTGATGACAGGATGATTAATGTGTGTGAAGAAAAAGCGTGTGTTGCTTAAGTGGGCCAGATATTCCACATGTACATTGCAAGGGAATAAATGTGAGTGTTACTATGTGACAGCCAAACTTTGTGGATTATGGTCTCAGAACTCCCCCAAACTGGCTTTGGCTTCGAAAGGGTCTTTGTAGTTCAAAAAAGTGGAGTCAGTATAACTGTGTCTTGTACTTGATACCAGAATCTCTTCTCCCTCTGTGTTAATGATGAGGAATATTAGGCTTTTTTTGTTTTTTAAAAAAAACCATATTATTAATTTTTATTGTACTCCTACATATTTTTACAATACCTATTATACTCTTTACTTTTAACTGTTAGGCTATTTATTTATTTATGCATTGGTATACCGGTATGCATTATACCTATAGATATCAATACAATACAAGCCTTATAAAAAAAGAGAAAGAAAAACTCCATGGTATTCTTCAGTCAAGGAGCTTCTGCTTTTTGTTATAGTCCCTTAGCCAGTGCACCTGCTCTGAAGTGGAGTATTTGGTTGTGATGTTTCTTTTTTGCCACACAGATTACTGCAGTATAGTGGAAGTTAGTAGTTCTGTTAGCACTTAATACATGAAAATAGTGGCTTTTGTTTACATGACAGTTCTGTCTGATCCAAACTGAGTGGCAAAATTCATGTTAAATTTCATTGTTGTGTTTTCATGGGTAGGATCTGAAGAGCACAGATCTTTAGGTGAGAAAATAAAGTTGTAAGACGTTTCCTGTACCTATCTCATTATTTTAACAATAACATGGACGCAATCCTGTGCCATGATCTTTGGAATGACCCTGCTTGAACAGGGAGGTTGGACCACGTGATCCACTGTGGTCCCTCCCAACCTGTGATTTTGTCATTCTGCAGTACTGTGACCCACAGGGCAAGACAGCTTTCCTAGGCAGGAAGTGCTTTTATTTCGTATTGCTGTCTCTGATGCACAGTTTGCTTGTGCTAGAGAACTGTAAGCTTAATTTGGGATGCACTGAAGGAACTTGCCTCTCAGCTCTTTGGCCCAGCACCTCTCATCTTTGAAATTCTTTTGGATCATACCAAGAGTGCTATTAGAGGAAAGAGTATTGGTATCTTTCACCACCTCAGTTCACCATCAAATGGATTTTCCATTGCTTGGAAGTGGTGTTAAGGTTATATGTTGGCAAAGGCTGATGTAGTTTCAGAGCAAATGTATCTTAGTAACTAATCCTTGCCACCTCCTTGAGAGGTGATTTGCTGTATCTGCCAGATGGGGAAGCACAGGAGCGTGAGGTGGTTTCAGAACTGGGATTAAAGTTCTGATGTCCTAGGCTTCTGGTTCTGTGCTCTGCACAACAAAGCCAGCCTTTCCTACCCATCTCCTGTTACTCTCTTGGGGCAAATTCCTGTTGAACATTATTAATAAGGACACCAGGGGAATAATCCTGTTGTCCTAGTCAGGAGGGAAAGTGTTCTTTTAGTTCTGTGCTATTGTATGAGATTTAATGCTAATGGTCAGGAGAACTTAAGTAACTACATCAAACAGCCTATCTGGTGCCAGCCTTTCCTCTTATTTAGCTTAGTCTAAGCTGACACCAAACTTTGGGACTTCCTCTCCTCCCACAGTGGAGAGCTGCTGGGATTTTGTATACCACACATGGTTTCCCTCCTACATTTTCCTCCCGTGTCAGATATTCATACCCCCTTTAATAACCAGCAGGGGGATCATTACATTGAGCTACTGCCAAATGCATAATGACTGCTGCCTTTGCCTTACACAGTCACTGCACTACTGATATCCAATTCAGCATTGTAAAGTGCTTAGGGCTACCTTGGGGATGTGCTATATTAAACCCAACTATTCTAAATCCTATTTAATACTAAGAGATTGGTGGTGGGGGAGGGGGGAGGGAGATTTAAAATTGTCGTTAGTCACCTATTTTCAACAAGTAAAAATACCTGGTCACTTAGGGCCCAGTTCTGTCTCTCTTAAGTCATAAATAGACCCCCTGATTTTAGTATGGGGTGCACGGAGGTGAGCACTCTGCTTGCCACAGGGGGAGGCAGAATTGGGTCCTATAAAGCTGTGCCTGAGACAGTAAGTTTGCAAGAAGCCGATGGGGGTGAGCGTGCCCATTTCTGAATTCCTCTTACAAATGTTTTACAGGGGAAACAGGAAAGTGGAAACATGCTTCATATCTGACTAGAAATAAAGGTACTCTTAAACTTGTAAAAGGCAACATTTTTATTTGAATGATATGACAGAGCTGCCACAGGAGTGTTACCTGCTATAAAGAAAGCTTAAGAATTATTACCTTTATTAGACCAGTGACACTGAGCTTTAGCCATACATTTCTAACTTCTGTCCCTCTACAGAGACAATTTTCTTTTCTTAAATAAACTGTCATGCTAGTGTTAATATATTGTTGGCTCCCTCATACTCTGAGAATACTGCTGATATAAAACATGTATATGTTAGATTGGTAATAGTATCTTTAGTGTAGCTGACTAGAACAAATGTGTTTCCCTCATGGCTGTGCTAATGTGATAAAGGAAAATTGGCTGTTCATCAGCTTTTGGCTGGGTAAAGACAGTAGAGATGGAACCACATTCTTTTTTATGCATTAATACCACTGAGAACTTTTCACTAGTTATATTTCATGTGCAGGCATGTTGTGCAAAGATGTTGTAAAACATGAGATAATGCTACAAATAACAAAGTAGAAAAGCCTGTATCTTTTATGATGATAACAGTCAAACACCAAATGACAGTAACAGGCTGTAAAAAATGTGATGCAGAAAAAAATGCAATGTAACCACAATATATACGTATACTTAGGCTCTTGCAAATAGGGCATCAGATGTTTAGAGGGCTTTGAATTAAAATTAAATAAAAAACTGTTGTATTTAGGTCATTGATGTGTCAACACAAAAGATAATTTAAAATGGAGAGATGTATTTTGAGCGGTGAAACTCATATGCAATAACTTTTTGAACAAATCTCAAGGCTTAGTAATTATGATAATAGCCTTCAAATTTCCATCAGTGGAAGGGCAATAAATATTCCTGTCTAAATTTGGGAAATATTGACTGAATCTGGAAATGGCAATAAAGCTCAGCATGCATGTGTATGTTTGAAAGTACAGTTTAAGGAGGAAAAATTCGTTTGTACAATTTTGTGTGAAGCCAAAAAAAAAAAAGCCGAACAAACCCTTCCATCTTATTTCATGTTTTCTTTCTTAAAATGCTGATAGACTCATATTGCCTAAGGCACTAATGCTGATCATCTGAGCTCAGATTTATAGATAATTGTGTCCGTTTATCTTGGTCTGAAATTTGAAAGACTTTATTGTCAGAATAGTATTGTGTGTGCTTATATTGTGGTTTTCAAGCTGGTATTTTGTTAACTGGTAAATAAGTTCTGTCTTTCCTTTTTTTGCAACTAATTATCCTGGCATGTAAACCTTCTATATCCTCACATAGGTATTGTTCTTATGGAAGCAATAATTCCAGGTTTATTTTGTTTTGATTAGCGTGACTATCTAGATGGGCTAAAGTGCTCTGTTTTTATTGGCCTTGATAGACATTATTCACCAGGCATCCATATCTGCAAAATCAAAATAATGCTCTGTAAATTGGCAGCAACAAAATGGTGTTTCAAAATTTGAAAGCTACCAAGTTCTCATGTGAGAAAAGCTTTATTCAAGCTAAACATTGCTAAAACCCGAGTAATTTCATTTGTTTTGCAAATAAGTCACTTTCTGAAATGAAAGTTTTGGGTAAGTCCAACTTAGTTTCTCTAATTAACTTCATTAATGAGAACCTGACTATAGCCACAATACTTTCAGTTTGGGCCTGGGTTTTTTAAATGAGAGTATTGAATTTCATAAAATTGACACTCCCATATTATTAAACTTTTCCTAATTTTAGGTAACCTGAATCTGAGGATTTCTAATGCGAAAACAAACCCCAACTTTGTAAAAGCTCAGCATCTTGTGACTTTGTGGAGCTGGGAGAATGCCATAAAGTATTTCTATGAACGTTAGCTCAGATTTAAAATGAATTGGCAGGGAAGGGAGCACTTGCAGAAAACAGTACCCTGGGGTGCTGGCTGAGTGCATATTCCTAGCCAAGGGTTCCCTTGATGAAAAGGAATTACCCAGTGGGTGTAAAGCAGATGTAGGCAGTTCCTATACCGTTCCCTTCAGCCCTTGTAGAAAGAAACACGCTGGGGTTAGGGAGGCGTTTTGGGGGGGCGTTAGAGGCCTGTGTTTGGTTATCCTGAGCATGGTGTACAGCCCCTTGAGGCCTGTTTGAAGTGATGTATGAGAAGAGCTGTGACAGCTGTAACATGTGCCCATGGCCCGAAGTGGTGATGGAGCTGTAACCAGCCTTGTACCTTGGGAAACATACCCACCCTTCTTTTCTGCTCTTCCCCTCCATCTCCACCAGATCCCTGTACTGTAGTTCCTTCCTTCATTTAACCCCTGTGGAAATTTTATACTCTCTGCATCTGGGTGGTGATCTAGTAGTGGAAAAGAAGTAACTGCTTTCAGTAGGCACCAAAAATAAAGACACACAGCAAATAGCCTGAGGTAATGTTATCAGTTAGTCAGTGATAGACAAAAAAATGTAGAGAAACAAAAGTGATTGCATGATAAAGCATGTGTTCGCCCCTTTACATTGATCTATAGGTGCATCACAGCCGAATTAGTTTCTTCTTGAATGGCTGGGAAGATGATAACACACCTTTTGATTCAAGGACTCTTATGGGAACAGTTGCAGATACTGATGCTGATGGTACTCTGCAAATTGGACAAAGCTTCACAGGTAAATCTAGTAGTACTTTGGTGGAATGCACTGCAATAGTCAAAATAAAATATGCATGATGTGGTTAAAAGAAGTGTTTGAGTAATTTTAAGTTATCTATATGCTGAGAAGTAACACCTTACTGCAGAAGAAAATTCTTACTGTATGATTAGCTTTCTCAAAAGATTGGCTGGAAGATATCTTAAATTATGATCATCTACCAAACATCTATGTGTTCCTGCATATAGGTAAGTTTTCCTACATTCTCTAAGACATGTATGTAAAGTGACTTATTCCACTAATTTCTGATCACAGTTTTTCTGATGAGTGAATGTAGGGAATTGTATCAGAATGGAATTGTGCGTGGCCACTGGACTACACACCTCTTTCTGCAGAGTCAGGAACAGAGCTGAAGGTTTCTGGCTGTCTATGTTCTTCAGTCCTATCAATAATCATGTGAACCATGGCAGAATGAGAATATTTCAGCCTCTAGTAGTGCCTGAGAGTTTTACTCTTCATCTCCATCTAGAGTTTTATATGTACTATATCATGACATGATCATTGAAGAACAGTGGGGGATGTTTTGTTGCTTTTCACTAATTCTTGGCTCTGCAGGTGTAAGAACACTGACTGTTGCTTTTCAGGAACATGCACAATTTGAAGTTAACTCCTAAATATATGTCACATAAACAGCTTTATTGTGGCTTTGGGCCAGAAAGTATTCCGTGCTCCATTTCTTAAAGCTTGTACTTGGAAATGTATTTTGTTGTGGTTTTGATTCTGAATACTGGATAGCTAATAATCATGTAAAAGAAAGGAATATTTTAAAATACTTTTTATCTTTATTGTATAAATTGATAGGTACAGTTGTACCTACTGTATCTCTTCTCTAATTAGAGGTGGCACATGGACTGGCTCATTACTTCTGTCTAATGAGCCGATCCCTGTGCCACCTCTCTAATCAGAAAAGAGATAAGTACAAAATGTTCTTATAAAGTTATTATAAATCATTCTTTTTTATCAAAAAAATTAAGTCACTGCCCTCTATAGTTTTGTCCAGGTCCAAGATGGTTTCATTCAGGAGGGGTAATTGTGCAAGAGAGATTTCTGAGTGCTGAATTAAAGGTGCTCTCATGCAGTGCAAAGCTGCCTTCTGCTCAATAGATTATTTACAGTGTATTTTCTTAGGTTTAGAGCAGTTTGTTGGAAGAATGCAAGATTTTCGGTTTTACCCAGTGGCACTTACAAACAGGTAAAGAACTTTCATTTTTGTAACAAAATAAGAGTGTGGCAAGAAGAAAGTGTAGATAACAATATGCTTATTTCCCAAAGTATAGTGCTTTTCAGATGTTTCCTTTAGATAATTGCCTATGACGATGTTGTTTCCTGAGCATCATTTCAAAGATTACCTTTAATCTAAATAATCTTGAGTTAAAATAAATTCAACAACTTAATGTGTTTTGCTTTTGAACTGTTGCTTAAATAGGCTTGATGTGTGTAGTGGTGTATGTAGTATATATGTAGTGAAACAAAACACTGTAATAAATATGTGCTCTCCTTGTTATTGTTGTCCTTGCTACAACCTAACTTAGTATGTATTCTGCAGAGAGTAGATCCAGTTGCTAGATTTCAATGCTTATAAACTGTCTAGATGTTATTTACTCATCATAATTCTGACATAATAGTGTGTGCTGATAAGCTTAGTCCTGGTGGTTAAGACTTGCTAAGCTTCCTCTGAGCTCCGTGTAAACTGTAGGGGCAAGGAAGGGAGCACAGCAGACTAGTCCAGTTTTGACCACTCAAATACCAGTGATGCAGGTGAGGAGGACAGGCACTCCAACTGATTAGCACACTGGCTTTGTGGCTGGAAGCTTGGCTCCCTATTGCTTTCCTCTGGTTTCACTTCCCCACAGTATCCACGTCAGGTATTCTTGGTGTACCCCTGCCCTGAGGTGCCATTGTCCCTTGCTCTCTAGATGAGATTGTCACCGTAAGGCACCAATGACTTTGCTACCTCAGCCCACAGAGCCCTGGGCAATTGCTTTGACTTCCTCTGTTCCCTAGGCCAAATTACTGTTGCCACTGCAATTTCTGTTGCCCTCCAGCCTCCCTTCCTAGCACATTACAAAGAAATGTTACCTTTGTTATCCAGCTCATGCTGGATTAATCCAGTCAATTCAGGCTGGCCAGAAGTAGTCAGGTCCTATTTGTCTGCATGGTGCTTCTGGGGAGGCTGCACACAGTGACACTCGGGACTGCAGACCTTCAGGCTACCTACTGATAGTCTTTCAATAAGATGTAGAGCAGTTTCCTTGGAGCTCAGCTGTCTGCAGGACACTATGATGAACTGAGCTCCTGTGAATTGGAAGTATTAATGTGAATCTGAACTCCAAGTTTTATGAAAATCATGTTGGTTGTATTTCTCAGAGCAATGCTTGTCAAATCTTTTGAACTACAGTTTAGGTCAGTGAAATTAATAAAGCTTAACAATTGAAAATTAAGGTATTTTACAGACTGTTTTGACCTACTGATGTCTTTGTAGATTTGGTTTTATATCCACAAATAACTCGGTCCAAAGTGTTTGTCTGGGATAAACTGGGAAGGAAAGTCTTGCCTGCATACCAATTAATTTAAGGCTATGGCTATGTAAAAAGTTCTGTAACTCTGGGTTCTGTGGAAGTTGTAGTGGCGGCTAGCAAGTATTTATTTGCTTAATAAGCACACAAAATTATGTTCTTACTGATAAAGTAGGAAAATGGGAAAAGTAACAAGGTTTAATTACAAAAATTCGGTATCTTCTAGACTCACAAAATCCTTCCTTTACACCAGAGGTGAACGGATAAAAAGAACTGTCCATGTCATTCACATATCTACTTGCTCGCCTGCTTACCTACCTTCATATCTATTTCAGTTGTTGATGTCAGAGGAAACGGAAGTATCTCAATGATACTGACATGACTAGGCTGATTGCAGTTTAAAAAATGGGCATTTTTATTAAAATTAGTTAAAAGTGAAAATATTTCTATCCAGGTTTTCTGAGGTACAAGATGATATTGTTCAAGCTGGTCTTTTTGGAGGATTTGAGTGCAAACATTGAACTTTACTGTGGTTATAAGCAGTATATTGACACTATAGTGTGTTTAAGAACAGGATCCAGACTGCTAATTGAAGTCAGACATGATGTTGCAATAAAATGTTGAGAGTTTTTCTCCTTGCATCAGTGGCTGGATTCATCCTATCTAACTTTAGATGCCCCACCAAAGAAGTCATTTCACTCAGTGCCCTGTGTCTGAAGAACTCCATGTGTGTGGAGCAATGAAAGCAGCTCCTGAGTGGTTCTTCAGAGATATTTTCTGAAGATGCCTGCTGCTCTCCCACTGATAATGCAGAGACCCACTGCTGCTCTCCCCACTGATAATGCAGGGGAAAAGGCTTCATTCCTAGCTGATTGCCCCATTTTTGTGAGCTTAAATCAGGAGTTTAGGGCTTAAAATATAATCTAAACTGAATTTTGTTTAATCTGTTAGTCTAGATGCACAGAGTGACATTTGTCCTTTTTGTCATGTATGTAATTACTACTCTTTGTGCTGTGACAGAGACATTTTGGAAGTATTCTCTGGAAAATTCCCTCATCTTCATACCCAGTCTGAGTGCCGCTGTCCTGGAAGTCATCCCCGGGTACACCCTTTGATACAGAGGTACTGCATCCCTAATGGTGCAGATGATACCACTAATGACAGAGTGCTGAGGCTGGATGCAGAAGCCCATCCTCTCTACTACATCAATGATAATGACATTGGGACCACCTGGATTTCATCTGTGTTTGCTAATACTGCAAGCCTGGATCGTGGTGTTTCAATCACGATAGATTTACAAAATGGACAGTATCAGGTAATGGGAAGATGACATTTGCCATTTACTAAATCAAAACTAAGAAAAGATTTTTGTCCAAACATCAGGATTTTGAGGAAATTCAACCTTATGCTTTAAAATGTTATGTTATTCTTAGAGGACCAGGAAGAAAGTTTCCTTTATTGGCATATAACAGTGGAAAAGGCAACAGAGTGCATCATGGTTCTTGGCATTCTCTTTCAATGTGCCTGTTGTAACGAGCAGTAATCTAGAATAGATGTACGAGAGTAGATACTCTGTGTGAAGGCACCAATATTTAGAAACTGATTGTTGTCTTTTAGCTCCGCTTTTGTAAATTTCGACTTTAATTTCTTTTAGAACTTGAGGTGCTTGTTTCGTACCTGCTGGTAGAAAACTGACTGCAGACAAACGAAATTTAATGTTTCGAAAGCACACTGATGTATTAGAGGGTGTTTCTGTTTGTAGATGTTCTGGGATTAGCCTCCCAAGGAATATGGAAGGAGGAAATGATAGACAGGCATGGTTACTGAAGAGGCTGTATTGCACCTAGCACTCCACTAGGTTGTTGAAGAGTGTCAGGATGTCTTGGAAGGAGGGACATACCAGTAGTGGGGCTGCATTCACAACAAGGAATTCACCAAATTTCTGTGTATTCTTGCTGGCCTTTTTTTTTTTAATTAATGGTGAGACATTGATGGTGACAGGCTTTGACTACATATGTAAAAATTAGTCCTTTAGTTAAAAGTGATTTCAAATGTGTGTGAAATTCTTGGCTTTTGCTTATTTGATATACACACTTCTGCTCAAGCAGTATGCTGAGGGAAGTGCTCTTTGAAACAAAACAGGTATTTGATGAGATTCTGAGCTAGAAGTATGGAGAATTATAAAAAAAAAAAAATCTATTATCAGACAAACAACTCCTCAAATGTTCGGCAACAATAAAGCTACAACTTTGATTTTTACCTGAATAATGTTGCTGTAATAAATCGTGGACCTGACTGTATAGTGCATTTTCAAACAGTCTTTGAGAAAAAGTGAAGTTCTGACACAACAGTTCAGTAGTTGTGTGATAGTGTCTGAGAGATCAAAGAGCTTGTTTGGCAAAAAAGGTTCTCTTTGGCTTTAGTTGGGGATATGTGGGGTGAAATACGGCTGCTTCTGTCTGTGAATGGTAAAGCAGACTGTGTAGTTACATAAAAAAGAAGTTTATATTCTCACTGTTTTATGACTTAGCCATTAATATCAGTTCATAAATTTGTTATCTTCTTGTAGGTATTCTATATTATACTGCAGTTCTTTAGCCCACACCCTGAAGCAATAAGAATTGAAAGAAAAAAAAGAGATGATCTAAAATGGGAAGACTGGCAGTATTTTGCTAGAAATTGCAGTATTTTTGGAATGGAGAACAATGGATCTCTGGAAAAACCAGACTCTGTCAACTGTCTTCAGATGCATAGGTATGAGTGAGTATTATCTGCATAATACAGATGCTTAGAATAGGTAACATCCTGGCACAATTAATTTCTACGTCTCAATGAGACAGAATCTTTTAATTTGGTACGCTCATTTTTTATGGTCTGCTGAATATACAAAAGATCCTAAACATGACCTTTTGACTCAAGATTGCCAAAAAGTCTTCTGTCATTTTTATCAGATTTTATGAGTGTGACACAATTGATTTATGAGTGTGACACAATTGATTCCTCTGTTATTTTTTGAGGTAGAGTTTTGAAATTTTACGTGTTAGTGTTTTGATGACTATTGTCAGTAGAATTACAGAACATTGAGAGGATAAGTGGAGGAAGATACTGCTATAACATTGTTTTAGACTGCCTAGAGAATGTGAAAGTCTACCTTCTGATCTCTGGGAGTGCAGCTTGTTCTGAAGCTTAGGAAAGAGGCCAAACTGAAGTACAAAAGCCAGTCATTTAACCGTGCTAGTGTTCATGCAACACATGTAAGAAGTGGGTTGAAAATGATATCTTGAAGCTTTCACATCTTTCTAAGCAATAACCAATATAAAACTGTGGGAAGAGGGGCAAGAAGGATTACTACCTTTTAGAAATATGTTGCAAGCCCTTTTTTCTCTCAATTAATCATGTGAAAGTTTAAAGCTATATAATATGTAAATATTTAATAAATATAGTGTATAACATATATAATAGTTAATACGTTATCATTTTTAACACACATGCATGTATGTACACACACACGTATATAATTGAATCTATACCACTACATATATTCAAATACATTATCTCTTGCCTGAGTTCAGATGCCAGTCAGTATTAGGCTTGTTTAGTACTTGGCTGGAAATCAGTGAGAAAATACATTACCAGGTGCTGTAGGCATTTTGCTTTTTTTAGATTTTTTTTTTCCACTTTTGCTACCTTTCTAAGACTTTTCAAGTGTCAGCAGCTTTGTCTGTTCTCCAGGAGTTCAGAATTCTGAGGAGAGGAGCATAAGGTCGTTTGAGTTACACCACTTTTCAGCAAAGGAATCTGAGCTTTATTGCTGATACTTGCAGCAGAGGCTAGAGGAAAAGGGAAATATCTTAAGTAAGACAAATGTTTGTAGATAAATAACCCAAGTGAGGAGTAATACCACTTTCAGCCCAAAAATATGTATTTGTATAATTTTTAAAAAGAACTGAGGAGTTAAATATGAACTATTTCCATAAGTGTTTTCTCAGCAGCACAGTTTCTCCCCTTCAATTAAAATGTAAATGATGATAGGAAGTGATACGAATGAATAATTTTTGGGTACAACTGATGTACAGAAAGCTTTAAGTGATAAGACGTATATTGGGGAATATTCTGTGTGCTCAAAGAGGAGTTACTGTGGAAACAATGCTCCAAATTTATGTCAGCAGTGTAACAGAGTTCCCTGGAGGATTTTATTGTAAAACAAAACTTGTTTCTCTCTCTTTTTCTCATACCCACAAACTTGGAACTGCCAAAACCAGTGTCCTTGTGTCCCAGTGGCCTATCCAGGATTCCCTGGGTTTACATGGAAGGCAAATGACCTTGGCTTTGAAATCCTTACCATAACTTGATGGTTCTTGTTTTGGTGATCAGATGCTAGTACTGAATGGACTCTTTTTTGTGTCCTTTAGGAAATGAAATTGATTAAGGTTTTTGTTTCTCCATCCTGTACCACCTGTGTAAGTTAGGAGTTGCTCACTGTCCTTTATCTCCCTATCAGAAGCTTGAATCTTTGCTTAGTCTGAATAATGGCTGACCCTTATTTTAGAATCTCCTTTGTTTTCCTGGTTTCCTGAGAAACTGCATGTAGATGCCCTAAAATCTTGATGACCTGCTTATCTAGTTGCCATCAGCCTTACCGTGTTTCTTGCTATTCCATCTGATGCTTCCGTACCAACATGGTGTTGTTTATCTGCCATTTGTCCCTGTCTAAACATTTCCATTACAGTTCTATACGCCATGGAAGAAAAATACTTTTTTTAGTTTTCTGTGGAGGGGAAGAGAAGACAATATCACCCAGAGAAACATACAGCTATATTCCACTGAGATTTTTGTGAAGCACTGACCCAGATTAGGAGCACAGGAAATTCAAAGATCCTTCATGAAGACAGAAGAGCATGTCTCGGCAGACCTAGCCTAACTAGAAATCTCATCTTTCAAAAACTGACATATTTTGAAGTGACATTTTTTGAATGTTGCATGTCAGGTGCCAGGTGATAACGTGGGATACCTATTTTTAATGATCCCATGTAGGTGTGCAAATAAGAAGACATTCTTCTCTCTTCCAGAGGCTAAACTCTGCCTATTACATAGGCCAGCATGACATGATTCATACCAAATTGTGCATATGTGCATTTTGTATCTACTTGTTTACTCAGCTTTACTTGAGTTCTCAGGACTGTCCTTCCCCTTCCTGGGTTTAAATATGCAGCCTTACTCTCAATCTTTCTGCTTTCCATTAAATTATCTTGCACTTCACTTGCTGGAAGGTGGCATGTGTTTCTAACTCTGCTCACTCATCAAGTGAGATAATATGGTCCCCTGACTCTGGAATTCAAAATATAACAATTGTATATGTATATAACAATTTATAAAAATAAAATATAAGAATTTCTGTATGGTTTTTATATGTGTTTAGCAGGTATATTACTAACAATGTGAGCCTATTAATTATTGTGTTAGTCACCTGAATGATTTCTTTATGTGGTTCAAGCCTAATTCATGTTTCCCAAGGACAGTGTGTTAAACTTTTTGAAAACGTGTGCAGATGACACTTTATCAGTCACACTTTAATCATATTTTGAAGTTGCCTGCTAAAGGCTTCACTTTTAATTGGAAACTTTAGGTTTGGAGAGGAGTGTGGTAGTTTAGGACAAAGCAGACATATAGAGGGCATTTCTTTTCCCCTTCTTGAATTCTGGTGACTGGGAATCTACTGACATAGGAATTTTTACCCAGAAAGTGGAAAACCACCATGTACGGTTGAGATCTTCTCTGACAAAAAGGATGTTAGGAGCCGGAATCTGTAAAATATGTAATATTTTCACTTAATTTGTTTTCCTCTCTATTTAAACAGCTTTACACCGTATTCTCGTGGCAACCTAACTTTCAGTGTTCTTACCCCGGAACCAAATCACCGACCTGGTTACAATGATTTTTATAATACTCCATCTCTACAAGAATTTGTAAAAGCTACACAAGTGAGGATTCATCTCCGTGGCCAGTATCACACTAGTGAACCTTGGGTAAATTTTAGGCATAGATACTATGGAGTTAATGAAGTTACAGTCAGTGGAAGGTAAGTTTTACGTGACTTTTCCCACCTCCACCACTGCCTCTGAGTGTTACAGCTGTTCACAGCTTGTAAGGACCTGCCTAACATTTGATCAACTTGTTTTGCTTGAACGTGTATGATTGAGAAAGGAATTTGGTCTGAAGTAGTGTATCCAGTTGGAAATGACTGGTGTACTGTTTTTTAAAAACGTTTGCTCACATGTTATTTTACAATTAATTATACTTATTGCACAAATCTGTCAAAAGCAATCCTTTCCTTGGAATTACCAGTGCCTCTAAGCAAAGGCTTGTGATTGAAACAATGGCTTATGCTTTACTTCAGTAACTCTTCCAAGCTATAGATTCCCAGACATGGCAATTTTAACCGTCAATGCAGAGCTCATTCTTTGTTTTAGTTGGAGTTTTCCTTTCAAAATTGGGTAGCTGTCAGTAAAACTGTTGTATTATCTGTGACTGACAGCTTTATTGTATATGATAAGTGTGCTGTCTTGTGAAAGGACTAATTATGCCCTGTAAATAATATGCAAATTTGGCAATGAAATAGTTTCCAAGAAGCATATGGTGCAGGTTTCTAAGTATTATTATTCCTGAAATTATTTTGGTAGCTCTCATTTTGAGAGAAAGCACCCTGTTAGAAGCCATGTTTACCATAAAATTTTCTATGTTATTAATATATTTTGATTTTTGATTTAGATGTATTATGATAATGTATTTACTAAAAAAGCTTTTTCTCAGTGACAGTGTAACAATAAAATAATTTCATCTGTAGTTTGCAAAGCTATGCCATGCCTCCAGAAGAGCAGCCCTTCAGGTAGAGTTGTATGGTTATTGACTAATTGCAGTATTCACTCAAGGGCATGACTCCGCACACGAGATGGAGAAGTGCAAAGCGTTTATTGCGCAGGAAAATATCCCCTAAATACCAGCACCCAACAGGATATCGCATCATATAAACAGGAAAGATGTTCACCTCAGTGCCCCCCGATCACCTGGGATAGTGCACAGACATTGCCTATTATGGTAACAAGTAAACAATACCCTGTAAGGTCACAAACTACAATTATCACATCTCATAGGTCCGATACTGTCCAGAAACCCACAATCCTCTCTCAGCCCATCCTCGGTGACCTGGATGCACTCCCAGGATCACCCCTGGGTCCAAGAAGGAGGCTCTCTCTCTGGCCCTCAGGGCCTATCTCTCTTCCAGCACATAGTGCACCCCAACAACTCATAATTAAGACTCTATACAGATATTATCTTAGTAAGAAATGGACATTTTAACTGAGATAAAATGGGTTAAACTACAAAATTATTCCTGATATGGTTAAGATTTCTTGAAAAACTAGAGCTGCACTGGAAGTCTTAACATTGATGAATAATTGTAATTTATTTAATAAAATTTTACATATTAATGTTACATGCTGAAATACAGTTTTCATTACATGTCACATAAGCCAAGAGTAGCTCTACTGCATACTCGTGTTTATTTTCTTGAAAAGAAGGTGTTGATGCTTAAAAATATATTGAGTGAAGTAGTCTTTTGCAGTTTATTTCACCTAAGAACATTATCTTTGGTGACATTTGTTTGTTCTTAATAAAGAACCAGACTATGTAATACACAAAACTGACTTTGTGACTATGTAATGTATTGTTGGACAGATGTATTTTCATGTTTTAACTTCTGACACTACGTATTATTCTTTCAGGTGTAATTGCCATGGCCATGCTGATGATTGTGACACAGCTATGAACCCATACAGGTGCTTGTGTGTCAAGGAAAGCTATACAGAAGGAAATAATGTGAGTCTCTCCTTTGTGTATATATGCCACCTATGAACAGCCTCAGCACTGGGATTTTAGTCCTGGGAAGGAATGTGTATATGTGTGTGTAGTCCTGTCTTTTATAGGGACACTTTCTGTAGCAGATTTGAGTCAATTAAGGAAAAAAATATATTCCACTCTCCACCCTCACCAAAAGCCGTTCCACCACAGACCATCAGGAGTGTTGGTTCAGGGATTTGATTTTTTGTTAGAGATTACACCGCTTGCAAACATTAGATGCAAACCTGAGATTAGACTGTGAGCATCTCATAAAGATTGTCTCTGCCTGCTGTAGCAACTAGCAAGAGTCCTGTAGAGTGAAGGTACTACTCCATGGTAGTTTGTCTGCTCCTGTGGACTCCAGACCCGTTCAATAGGTGGTATGCAGTAGGCAAGGTCCTGGAGTTCAGCTTCCAATTTAGTTTCATTTGAAAGGAAACAATTCAAGTGGTCCATAATGCAATCCAAAGCACCATAAATGCAAAATTATAATTTTCCTTTTTTTTTTCCTAACAGTTTTATTATTCTTGGCCATGGAAGGAACCAAAATGAGGTTGATTACTGTAAATCATGGTATTCTAGATAAATATGTAGAGGAGAGCTCAGAATAATAGTACCACTTTGAACTTACTTCATGCAGCGTTTAGTTTTCTTGGAAGCTGTTCGCATACAACTTAACAAAAGCACAACTATGATGTGTGAGGAAAAAAAACTTGCACAAAGAAAAGATTCCCTAGATTAATTATTTATCTCAAAAAAAAAATAAAAAAAAGGAAAAGAAGTTGAGGTTAAGAAAGAATGAGCTACATCAAAGGAATGAATCCCTCAGTCTGACTGAATGTTAGATTTCCATTGTGAGTACATGTTGTATTCCTTGCTACATTTATGCCTTTTGGAAATAGCCTTCTAAAAATTAAGGAGACATTATGTGGAATAGCAACAGCAGTAGCAAAGGAGAGACTAATCACACATCAAAAAAAACCCCAAGCAGTCTGTGCTTCCTGGAACAGAGTGAGGAGAGGTAACCTCAGAGCATTTGATATAGTGCTTATGATCATGTGAAAGATCTTTGTAAAATTTCATAGGGGATCTAAGTTTTCTCACTTCTTAAGTAGAAGTGTAGGATCTACAGTCTAAATGGGACTTGAACAGAAATTTCAAGTTTTTAGATGGGTCAAATTAGAAAAAAAAATGCAAGCTGACAGTGTCCCTTTAATTAGAACACACATTGTGAAATGTTACTTTGTAAGGATTAATTATAAATATTTAATAAGATCTGGAAGTTCAACAAGCACTCTTGCAAGACTTATGCTACCTTGTGAAAACAAACCAAATACATTTTAATGATGTATCTGCCTTATCAGATATTTCCTGTCAATGTTAATGGGTTGTTCCACTGAGTGCCACATCTTTGATTTGGCATATATGCATTGTAACTATAATTGAAGTGCTTGAATTAACGTATTAATTCGGAGTACAGTAAAGGATGTTGTTAAATTATTTTTCTCATTCTTTAATAACCATGTCAGTATCTATTAAATATGAAATAAAATAGCAGTAGTAATAAAATAGGATTAGTATTTGGAAATACATCACTAAATACTTTGAATTTTATCAAAGATTTCCATGGAATACAAACAGCTTAAATTTTTTTTTTCCTGTAAGGCTAGCACTTTAAAGCAAAACCAAAATCCATCCTGATTTTTGACTATCATTGGCAATGGTAAAACTCTGATTTATAGACTTACACCTGTTTCTTTGGCTCCCACCCCAGTGAATTAGGAATTGTAAAAGTAAGTTTATTTATTTACATTTTTTTTGTTGTTTAAGTAAGCATTTGATGAAGCAAGTTTCCAAATCTAACTTTTTTGTTAGAGAAAAGGAAAATATTTTTGAGAAGAAATAGCAGTATCACCAAGCAGTCTTTTTTTAACATCAGTTCTGTGCTAGCAGTGAGTAAGTCACCAGAACTGAGGAGCTATAAAAAAGTTTTTGACTTTAGGGTGCGTTTTTTCAATGTCTTGGACCAGAAATCAGAGGTCCTTGAAAAGCTTTTTACATATGGCAGAGTATGTCCTTGTCACATTTACGCTTAATACAGCTAAAATTACTGTCTTGAATTTATCTGGCATATACATCTGGCTAGCTGTTGTGCAGCAAAAGAATACCAGAAATGAAAAATTTGTGTAACTATTACAAATAGAAATCTTAGTTTAGGTGTTTGTGTCACTATGTTACGAAATTTGACATACCAAATGGAATTGTTTTCTTCCTGACTTCCATTTTGGCGAAGAATGATGATGAAATATGTTGCTATGAAATCTGAGATGATGGGAAGAAGGGGTTGCTTAAGAAGGATTTGCAGATGTTGAGAGGCCAGATTACGGAAAAAGAGGAAATTAATCCTCAAAAAGCTTGTATCTCATTTTATGAAAAAAATGTTCAGCTTCTTCATTTACAAATTATTCTGTAAATGCCTTGGGTCCAGTTTTGGGAAATAGCAGCCTTTTACAAATGGAAACTGAGGGACCAAGAGTGGAGTCCAGATTTTGATAAGATTTATATGCAAAGATTAATTTGTAGACTTGAGTAAAAATATGTTCAAAAACTTTCCAAGCTGTCACATGAAAAGCTGGAAACAGCCCATGAAAGAACAAGACAGTCAAGCAAGGTTAGCCTTACGCTGCAACCTCAGACCCTCTTTTAAATCAGTCATATAGAACTTAACCGAGAAGGGTAATGGCAAAATGTACAAGAATAATTATAGAAATCATAATAGAAAATAGAATTGAAAATAAATAAAGCAACTCTGATAAATGCTTGAGAAGATAAAAGTGGAAATGAGAGATTGACTGGATGCAGTAAAGGCTTCAGGTCTTCAGAGTTTTCTGTGCAAATAATGGTCTTAAACAGTTGAAGTCTGAAAACTGGTTATGGCATACGTTGGTTTATCAAGAATTGAATAAATAAGACTTTTTATGTTCTTACAGGAGGAATCTATGTAAACCTTAGTTAAAGGTCGATCTGTATCATGTTAGATGTTGGAATTAATCATAAATAGTACATGAGGACCTGTAAATATTAACTACATTACACTCAATAAAAAAGAGTTCTTGCTTGCAGAAATAAGCAAACCAGCAAAAAAATGCATTTTTTGGTACATGGAGCATTGGGATGGAGTCCCTTAAGACACTTTTCATTTCTATTCTGTCTTTCTTAGTCCCTTGGAGTCACTTAGAGCGTTCTAATTTTGGTGAGTTTTTTCTTTTTTTCTTCACCTAGTAAAACTTGGCTTATAAGTTTAAAAGCTCTTTGATCTTTGAGGAGTTCACAGGAGACAGAGGTAGTTCACATGTCGTCTTGGTAGATATTCAAGTGCTGTAGTGAGGGTGCTGGTGAAAGCCATGAGGAAATTAAGACTGTCTTTAGAGCAGTCTATGCTGAAATAGATATTCCCTAGAAACCATATTTATTTGGCTAAGGAAACGAAATGGAGTAAAAGCATAGTGGTTGGATACAGAAGAGGATCTGGTAGGAAGGGAAAAATTGTGTATGGTTAGCTACCCCATTACAGTCAACACTTACAGGGCAGCATAAATGCGGATGCTAAATATAATGGAGCTTTTCAAAGACAAGGCAGCATTTCAAAATGCCTGAGAAGGTGGCATTCTAACCTTGGTGTCACTTCATCAGGTTTTTAAATAGTGTACTTTTGATAACTTGTATTGCAGAAGCATATTTGTAATATAAGTATTGTAGGTGTGTATGTACACTTTATTGCAACTGAGCTTTGATGAGTGTGGGCTGCAAACTGCTACGTAGGTTACAAAAAGAAAAAAAGGAATTAATTCCACATAATATAGATATAAAAAAGGATGCTACTGAGAGGCAAGCAGCAGGATATTTAAAAAGTGTTGCAGTAGAAGGTTCTAGTTAATCATGACTTATTGCAAGTTTTAAAGTATTGTTACTGTTACCTTCTGAAGTATTTCTTTGGATATTTGTTGGCTATTTTTTCAGAGGCATTGTCTTTAGAATTCTTAGGGCCTAAAAATGAACTTGGTATATACAGGCTTAGGCTGAAGTAACTGGTGATCTTTTCGTAAGTATGCTGAGTTCAGGAACCTTGAAGTTAAATTTTTAATAATAATTTTAGTAAAAAAAAAATCTTGATTTCATTATTTGAAATCGGTTTTTAATCGTAGTTTTAGACTAATGAATTGGGCCAGGTTAGGCTTGGTATTTTGGCCACCTGGTTCCATGTGATGTTTTCTCAGAAAACTGTTTTCACGGAAGGTGAGTAGTTCAGATACTATATATCAAGGAGGCATGTTTGTTATTTGCCATAGGGAAAACCATATATTTAACATGTTTTCTGAAGGGCCTAGATGTAACTGAGAATAAGGACATTGCATGTTTCTGGGTTTTACAGTTGCAGAGAAAGGCTGGTTTTGTTAAGCATTAACATCCTTTGTAAATCTACTGCTAGACCTTGTCAAGTGCTTTTTGGAAATGTACCTGTCCATTTTACATGTGGTAGGCAAGAACCAAACCCCAAATCTCTTGATTTGCAAATCTCAGCTGCCATGCTTTGGACAAATGCAGAGTTTAGATTTGGTGAATGAAGGCCTGAAGATGGCCTCAGGCTATGTACATCATCATGCTACCAAAAGTGAAAGTTCAGCCCTAGAGGTCTGGAAGTCAAATGCAGTTCTTAACCTAATAAAGGTGTGGCAAACAGCAGAGTGAGGTAGAGGTCCAGTGCCCATTTTTATTGCATGCAGGTGTGACAGCTGCTAGAAAAACAAATGTTTCACACTCATTGCCAACTTCTGAATGACTGCTTTTTTGCCAAGACTTTTAAAAGGAGGTTGTAGATGGGGGGAATCAGTGGCTTCTCCCAGGTAACAAGTGATAGAACAAGAGGAAATAACCACAAGTTGCAGTAGAGAAGGTTTAGATGGATATTAGGAAAAATTTCTTCTCTGAAAGGGTTGTTGGTGATTGGAACAGGCTACCCAGGGAAAGTGATGGAATCACTGTCCCTGAAGTGTTTGAAAGTGTGTAGATGTGGCTTTCAGGGACGTGGTTTAGTGGTGAACCTGGCAGTGTTAGGTTAATAATTGAACTTGATGATCTTAAAGGTGTTTTCCAAACTTAGTAATTCTACGATTCTTAAAAGTTTTGTCGAAGTTTTAAAAGTCACAGAACAAGAGATGTTTCAAAGAGGCTCCTTGCTATGTAATCAGATGCCATCTTTTTCTCTCTTATTCCTTCGTGCTTGTGTGTCATTTAACAATAGGTGCAAGCACAGGTGTGCATAAGCAACTGATCCAAGATTAAATCTGAAATGAGATGATGAATGCTTTCAGCTGCCGTGTGGCTGGCCATGCACAAATGGAAACTCAGGGCTGGCAAGTTGGTAGCTATTCCTGCGCTGTTTTCCTTTCAAGGAGGACATATT
Source organism: Rhagologus leucostigma (assembly GCA_013397725.1). Taxonomy (NCBI): domain Eukaryota; kingdom Metazoa; phylum Chordata; class Aves; order Passeriformes; genus Rhagologus; species Rhagologus leucostigma. The sequence continues at coordinate 655,429 of VZTD01000744.1, read as the reverse complement.
TCTATAGACATGCTGGGAGGAGGGAGCTGCATGAGCTGGATAGCTTGGCTGGTAGCTTGTTTCTTTGTTGTGCTTCCCAAGTTGTGCCATGCCTGAATGAACCCTCCTGTCTCATATTGTTGGGTGCTGTGTGATGCCGATTTTTCTCAATGCGGAGAGAGAGGGGAGATGGATGTAAATGAGGGAAGGACTTGAATAAGTTTGAGCTCTGTAACTTGTGAAGAGTTATAGTCAAGGTGTTACCCTTAGTGCACTCAAAGTGAGATAGTCACAATCAGGCAGTGATTGATAAACAAAGGCCAGAGTTCAAGCTCACAAGTGAAACCCTGCTGATTTTCGTCCTGAAACTTCCTTTTTTTCTCTCACTGGGGTGATATTGTGTGTTTTTGTTGTTTTGAACAGATTAGAAAAACGTGCTGTGGTTATTGCTATCTTATTGCTTACTTTTTATTTTGTGTATTAAAACTAAATTTCAACAGATAAATTCTTTTGCTTTCATTTTCTCTCCCAAATGGCTTTTGTTACAATTTGTGACTGGTCTGCAATTCTTGGAGTATATTAAGCCTATGGTTTTTAATTCAGTTTATTTTACACACAGTTGATGCTTTCCCAGCACCAGCTGTAAGTGAAACAGTTTAGAAACTTCAATACAGTTTCCTAGTTTTCAGTGTATTGGTGATATAGACACATTAATAAATAACAAATAATTATAACAGTGCTTGGAATAACAGCCATGAAAACAAATGAGCATGCTTCTCAAACTTAAGAAGGAAGTTATCCCCCCCCAAAAAAAGGTGCCCAAATACTTAACAGAAGCAACTTATTTTGAAACACTTAAATTCCTTCTGAAAGACAGAAATTATGATTGCAGTATATTTTGTTTCTTTTGTTTCACTCTGAAGTTCAAATGCTAATGGTACAAACTACAGTTACCGCAGTGTTAGAAACTACAAGAACAGACGTTGTTTAAAATGCATCCAAATGGATGGATTAGGTGAATGTCTTCTGTGCCACAAACACAGCAAGCACCATTTCGCATCTTTAAAGGTTTAAGTAAGTCTGAATCTCAGGACGTTAGCCTGTGCTGAATATCTAAATTCTTAAAATTTTGTTCTTCTGCCCACCTTGATTGGTTTTACTCTGTTTTTAAAGTTACTTAAAATGGTTAAAATAATAATTAAAATGTTGGGTTTGTTATTTCCCTTTGTGCTTCCTCACTTTTTGTCTAAACCAAATGTTATTAATATTTAAATTGAGGAAAACACATAGCAAAAATATGAACATAGAAACTCTGATAGTCAACTTGTGAGAGAAAGAAACATTCATGTCTAAGAAGCAGCATTTTCTTTTATCTCTGATTTATTTCAGTGTGATCGCTGTTTGCCATTGTACAATGACAAGCCTTTTCGTCCAGGTGACCAAGTTCATGCCCATAATTGCAAACCATGTCAGTGTTACAGCCATGCAGAAAGCTGCCACTATAACTTAGCAATGGATCCTTTTCCTCAGGAACACCACCGAGGCGGTGGCGGAGTGTGTGATAACTGTCAGCACAACACAGCTGGTAAGTCAAAGAGAATGGACTGTTTATTTTACAGTTCCTTTTTGACTAAGTCTTGTGTCAACTGAAATTAGTAATGCTTCATGGCTGACAGTCCAATAAATTCTCATGTATATGTATTTTTAAACTATTCAGATAGTCAAGTAACAACAGCGGTGTCAGTTCTTAAGCCATGGGAAAATACTGTAAAATTTAATCCAGTCTTGTATAAAAACTTTAATGCAAAACACATTCTAACAAATAATTAAAACATATAATTTCAAAGCTATTCCCATTACATGTGCTAAGGCATTTAAATCCAAAGTATAATCTTATTGGACCGGTTTAACAGACAATATCTAAAAAGGTTGTCAAGTTTTGCTCTAATGTCAGTTTCTTGCTTATTGAATAAAGGTTTTTATTCAATGTAGGTAGTATATTTGAATACTTTTAAAAAAATTCTCTTCTATTTCAGTTTTCTTGGCTTTTTCTAGTAAAGAGAAAAAAGAAAAGTTTCAGGTTCAATTTTTCCAAAAAAAATGTATAGACATTTGCATGGCACAGCTTTTATATAAGTGTGGTATTATATAACAGATGGAAGTTTAATGGAGTAAAACATAGTTTGTAACAGGTTCATTGTTTCATATGCTCTGGATCACTAAATTGGCAGGTAGAGATGAAAGGTGCATTAAAATGGACGTCCTGAAAATTATAGAATTCTCTCAAAGGAATAGTCTTTAATTTTGAATTATACAGCTAATTTTAATGAATTGGAAGCCATAATGCATAACCTTTCTTTCATGCAGGAAGGAACTGTGAGCTGTGCAAGGATTTCCATTACAGACAAGCAGGTGCAGATCTTTCAGCCATTGATGTTTGCAAACCCTGCGACTGTTACGCAACAGGCACCAAAAATAAGAGCCTCCTGTGTGATAATGTAAGTAGCCTCAATAGAGAAAAAGGAGAAAACATTTCAATCACCTGGGTAGACAGCCATAAGATTTTACAAAGTGTATTCTGATGGTAACTAGTCTATAAAAAAAAAATCTTTAAGTTCAGCCTTTTCAAAATGATAATTGACTTACATCAGACATTTGAAAGCTGAGAAAACAGAGAGGAATTTGAGATGTACTGCTGAAGAGTTACTCATCTAGAGCAGCAACAGACATAAAAGATTCTGTATGAATAGTAGTTTTGGGATGCTACCTCTGCACTCAGTAATGTTAAAACATCTAGGTTTTGAGTGTTTTTGAATGTCTTGATACTGTCTTAAAGTTACTAAAAGAGTTTAAAAATTCAGGCAATAAGCTGAGCCTGAAATTGAACTAAAATTAAGCTACTTTTCCCTATAATAAGACAAGGATTGATCTCCCTTTTAATTTATGAAGTCCATTAAAAATAAAAGAAACCCACAAAGTGATGCTGAAAAGAGAACACCGTTAGCTATGCTTTTTAAGCCAATGGACCTCATTGACATGCAAGCTGTCTAGTCCAATAAAAAATCTATCTGTAACTTTTAAAACATGCATGTTGGAAAAAAAGCAGGAAAAGTGATCAAAATCTGGAAGATATACTACAGATATATTGTGGTTTGTGTTCTATTCACGTATGTCCTGTTCATTGCCAAAATCTAAATTTTGTTAGGAATAGGGAAGAAATAATTGCTTTGAAATTTATTTTAAAGGTAGAACTTATTCTACAGGTAAATGTGATAGAACGTCTTCAGCTTGTTGCCACTTTTCCTATCTCTTCTTTTTTCAAGACTTCTATTTGTAAAGTAATCTCTAGCTTTTTTCATCGTATGTCTCTTGTCACTGCATTTTATTTAACAGTGAACTCTTGTGGATCCTGTAGTATTTTCATCCTCAGTTCTACAGTGGTACAGATACATGCCCGGTTTGACTCAGTGCACCTCACAGGACTCATGCGTTGGTACATATTCTGTGTGACGTGCAAATTTATCACAATATGTTTTTTAAAATAGTCCACTGTATTGCAAAGAGAAATTATTTTATAATTTTCAATCTTCTGAAGTAACACACCCTGCCAGTAACACAGAAGTGGAAAAAAAGTGTTTGCAAAACACAGGTATCAATGTTAGGGTTATTTTTCAAGACACAGGAGGAATGAAAGCAAATGTTAATTTATGTATCCAAGGTTTGTGGTGAAATGTTAACCTAAATCAGCTTTAACTGTGATTAATAATCAGAGGAACAGTAGTTTACAGAAATCAGTGCTTTATACCTAAATATACAAGAATGCTGATGATGCTTGACTATGAAAGTATGGACGGGGAGATAAAATGGGAAAAATGGGGGAGACTGTATTGCTCAATAAAGCATCAATTGCTGCAGTAGAAGCAGAGCAGGGAGAATGATTGAGAGGCATTAAAGAATAGATTAATAAGGCTGGGGACTAAAGGCTGAAATGAATTACATGTAATAGGAAGGCATCATTGGAGGAAGTGTTTCCAAATTTGACCTGTGGAAGATGGAATCATAAGGAATAAGGACCCTACTCATGAAAATTAATTGTCGCATCACACTGATAATTTTCAAGGAAATTTGCCAAAAATGGGGCAGAATACACCTTTACTGCATAATTCATCACTTTCTTCAGATCATCAACATTTTTTTCTTTTTGCAAAGTGCCACTTTAGTCACTAAGTTCCAGGAGGTACAGAGTTCCAAAATTAATCCTTTGAATCACAAAATAATCTATTGAATCACACAGAAAGAGCATTTACTCATCAAATGAAGTATTATTCATGCTGACAGTTTGCAAGATGTGTAGAAGAGCTTACTGTAACACAGTTGCTCCCATCTCAGTTCTTTGGACTGATCATGAAAACTTTATGCCTCTTCTGTTCACCTCTGGCACTCTACCCTTGGTGAGAAATGCATGTAGGTATAGAGCATTTCTCCATTGCAGCATTTCTCAGTTCTCATACATCTGAAGATCACGTCCACCTACAGATCACCGTGTAACTTCATTTGTATTTTAAAGTTCAAACTAACACAGTAAAACTTCAAAATTGTGACTTTATGGCTTACAGTAACAAGTGAGATTTTAGAAGAGTGGTGTAGCAGTGCATCCACAAGCAAGTCATTAGGTGTTTTTGCAGAGTGAGGTTTTCCTTTGAGACTGGTGAGTACAGGAGAGAATTTCTACAGCCTGATAAAATCTGTCCGTTTCTGTGCTGCTTAATGATGTTTAATCATTCTAGAAAAGATGGTTGCATCGTCTTTGTGAGCATTTGTCACGAAATATTTCAAACAATCAGGAAGTCCAGATGAACTATTTGAGGTGCTTGAGTTTTACGAGAGTGAAAGAAGAATTGGCTGCCTTCTTCCTTTCTCCCTAACCATTCACACATGAGAAAGTTCTACCAGAATACTGCTGACCTGATCATTCTTGCTCTAGTTGGAGATTAATTTCTTCTGGCCCTCATACCAAAATCCTTTACTCATTTTCCTGTCCTGCTTTTTACCCAGACTGCTCTACAAATGCTTACGTATTCTATCAGGCATGGCAGTTTGTAGTCCTTTCATGATTCTATTGTAGTAAGCCATATATAAAAAAAGAAAAAGAGCACTCTTTTCCTGGGCATTTGTTTTTAGGCAAACCTGAAAGTGCTGCTATTGCCTTTACTTAGTTTTTGGAAATAACATCTTGGTCTCAGTGATTTTAGTCATCTTTCTTTACTCAGCTTTTTCTGATTTTTATAAATTTACTCTTAACGTCCAAATAAATATGTACCGCGTACTTGTTGTGAGGAAGCTGTATTTTACTGCAGAGGATATTGTTCAGAGTTGCAAAGATTTAATTGCCTTCTGTCAAGGTGGCAGCTGTATTGTCTCATCTTGCAAGAAAACTCTAAGGCAAGAAAATGAACAAAATATTAGTTACTGTTTTCTCTGAAGAGTCATATGAAAGCAGAGTCCAGTGCTACCAAGTAACCATCTGAACAGACTTCAGATTTCACCTTTCTGCACACTCCCTAAATACTGTTTTATAAAAATTATATATATACACAGAATGAAAACAGTATCTCTATTTCTGTTTTCACTTATAAGTTAATTCTCTTATCTAAAATTAGAACGAGCATTCCCATTTTCATTTTTCCATCTACACAGTTTCCAACCCGTTTGTTGTGATTGACAATAAATGGAATAAATAAATGGAATGTGTGTTGCAAGGGGAAGAACATAGGTTAAAGCAGTTAATTAAGGGGATTTCAGTCAACAGATATACCAAAGAGAATAAGGAATGTAAAGGATGCAAATGTGTCAATGAAAAATACTGTGCATAGTGGAGTCCATAAAAAATCAAGTTATCAAACACTGTGTGTATTCTGAATCCTGGATTTCCCTTAATGGAAGGCCTTTAACCTTATTGCTAAAATGAGGGAAAATGAGCTTTTTTTATGTTCAATAATCCTATGGCTTTATTTCTGATGGATTTTGTAAAGTGGAAGTGCTGGTTTTCTGTGCGAGTTTATTTATGGGATTTGGTCCACTCCCACCCCTTGGAGTGTTGTGGGCAGAGGGTAAATGCCTCATTTTACGTTTTGAGCAAAAGTAGTAGAAAGCTACTGACTTTTGAAAGTCATCATATGTGATGACAAGAAGAGATATCAGGGGAGTGCAAAGGAACTTCATTATTGCTGCTTATTCAATTTTCAGTTCCCAAAGCTGACATCTCAAGAATACTCTCAGGTATTTGGTGTCAGACCATTAACCTATGTGTGTGAGCCAGCACACCATACCATTCTCATTTCCTAGACTGAAGAAAAGGAAAAGAAAAGAAAAGTCCTCAACCTCCTTGCTCCCACTTCCTGAGACTGCAGACAACTGGATGCTGGGGTCCTTGCCAGATGCGCATCAAGTAAGAAGATAGTGAGAAATATATGGTTAGCATTTATATCAAAAAGGCAGAATGTTGAGACAGGTATCAATCAATTGCAAAACTGGTGATGGCAGGATGAACAGAAAGATTTTCATGCCAGACCTAAATATACCCCTGAGTATTGCAGTGCCCTAAAACTTGCATTGGGTCAGGGGAAGGTGCTTCTGCTGTGGCAGAGAGTAAATAATTGAAATTAGTAATGACGTGGCCGATTATAAAAGGTTATTTTTGTCAGGTGTTTTGGGCTTTAAAACCAGAAGTTAACTTTGGAAAAAGAAACTTCAAATGTCAGCTTTATTTGTTTTATTTCATGAGATCAAGCCTCATATGACATTTATTGTCCAGAATTGGAGAGACTTTCTGATTGTGTTTTTGACAATATGTTGCTTCTATTACAGACACCAAAGAACAGCAATTTGAAATTACAGGCATATCCAAGGGGAAGAAGTTGATTTTAACTTTCAGAAAGGCTTAGGCAAACAATTTTTTCAGCAAATTGCATTTTATACTGTAAGAATACGTATGGCCAACAAGAGCTTAAGTAGTCAAAAGTTATATTTCTGATACTATGGTATGTATGTGTTGAATATCTACTAGGTGAGTACTATGGCTAAACAGTTTTCTGTAGTCCAAGCAACGATGAAGACAATTCTTTGGGATATGTCACCCCTTGTCCTGGGTGCTTAAATCTCTTGTTAAGTCCTCATATCCGCTTAGTAACAGGACATTGAAAGAGTTTCTGAATAGGCTTCACCTTAAATTTGTCATTCTAGATGTGATATGTTAGATTAAACTGTCCCCCAGTTAATGAGTGGTATCACTAGAGTCTAAAGCAGGTGAACTGCTCAGTATATCTAAAATTCAGAAGCCTTAAGGAGTTGGATTCCTGATTAAGGATAATGAGGCTGCAGCTGTGGTTTGTGCAGGAGGTTGCTGGCATACCTTTTGTAACTGTTTGCATTCAAGGATATAGGAATAATGTGTATTTCGTACGTAAATTATAAATGACAGAAGGCATACATGAACTCAGCATCAGTGATTTTTTGTATCAAATACCAATTGTAATTATTAGGTCCCAAGACATACCACCACTTGGTAGTAATGCTCAGCCAGGTTCATTTTCAGAGTGAACAATATAGACGGATGTTTTCCATTAGTGATTTAGTACCAAGATGTTCATGTTAATACACAGGCTGTTTCTGTCTGCTCACTGTTCGGGTCAGAACCAGGCCTCTCAGGCATAAGTAACAGGAGCACGAATTGCTTTCTACTCTTCTGTAACCAGTACTGGTTATAGAAAATTTAAGTATTTTTCTTTAAATGGCAGATAGCATTTGAATCAGGGAAAGGGGGAAGTTTCAATTGTATCTCCAGTGCACAACTGGTGAAATTCTGGTTAACAAAACTTTAAAATATTCATTGCTACCAATATTTTCAATGATACCGTAGTTTCCAGAATAAACTAGAGTTACAGGAATAATAAGAGTAATAACAAAAATAGCCACTTTGCTTCATAATTCACTTATATTTTTATGTAGTTATTGAAATGGTTTGTTATACCAAATTTTATGTAGTTTTCCATGTTCTAACCTCTGATCTACCTATTTCTGCAGCATTATAAATGTTTTTCAGCTTGTACAACTTCTTTGAAACAGTATTCATTGTCAAGCGTTTCACAGATGATCTTGGTTCTTCTCTGTACAGAGAAATTAAATATATTATTTTCTTATATTTCCTATTTTTAAGCCAAATCTTTCCAAATTAAGCCAAATTATTCTTTTTACAGGGAGATCTGCAAATGGTTTTCTTGGCTAGTTCCTGAAGAAAATTTTAATTCTTCAGTGGCCAGACATTTCTCCCTCATTTGAAGAGTTATATTTATTCTTCAAGCATATTTTTTTTTTTTAGTCTATAAAGATTGAGTTTGGGGACATACATTTTCTGCAAGTGCATGTGATGAAAATTACTGCTTCTTGTAATAGCTTGACACAAAATTATGCTGAAGACACTGGTATTCTTTGCTTCTTTTAGCACTTAGTAATCTACATTTTTCACTTGTTGCATCTGGAAATACCTACCCTTTGCTCACAATTAGCCATGGGTCTCCACGTATCCAGGATCAGAACAGCTATGCTGAGACTCATCTAGCACAGTATCCTCTCTGATCGTTACCAGAAGCATGATCCTGCTGTGATGTGCTTTTCTAGATTTCAGTTATTTATGGCTTTAGGGCTACTTGAGCCAAACTCAGGATTTTAATCTGTGTAGCCACATGTTTGGTGTCCATTTGTGGAATTAATCTAACTAAATCTTTAAAGCAATTAATTCCTTTAAGTTTACTTTCTCAGAATTTCCTGGGTGTTCTATCTTACAACTTGAGAAGAAAAGAATATTCATTCTGTAAGACAGACATTCATGATTTTGTAGCCATATATTCACTTCATTTCAGTCCTGTATTTCCAAACTGTGAAGTCTTTAGTCTCTTTTCATTTATATCTTTGCTTATTCTACTCACTCTGTGACCTCTTTTATTTTAGAGAAGATAACCAGATATACAAATTATGTAAAATGTTGAAACAAACCAGATTTTTATGACAGAATGAGACTTTCTGTGTAATTTTCAGTTCTTTTCTTGATAATCCCAGTATTCCTACTGCCTTTTTAACTGCCTCAGAGCTTTCAAATGATTTGTAGGGGAAATGGAGCAGCTTTAACAGCTTCTTTCTTGAGTGGTAGCAGCTAATTTTGGACTTATCACTGTCCACCTGTAGTCAGTGTTGGTTTTCCCCAGGCATTAAGTTTGGACTTCTCAATGTAGAAATTAATTTGACTTTTTGATCATCCATTTGGTTCAGTATATGTGATATATTAAGATTTTGCTGACTTAAAGAAATGCAGTAGTATCATGTAGCATGATTTTCCTTTGGGGAAAAAAGTACCAGTCTTTTCCAATGCATCATTTTAATTTCTAATAGAATGTAGAATAATAATACAAAAAAGCCTACTAGAATGTAGATCTCAGAAAGTTCCTTACAGCCTTTCAAGGAGATTGATGTAATTTTATTCTTCTTTTACTGGTGTTGATTTAAGCAATTACTATTTCAGTAATTTTATATTTTGGTTCATCTAGAACTTTAGTCTCATGCATGTGTAGTCACTTTTCAAAAGATGAGATTTCTGACATTTTTGGTTTTAAATCAGTCTTAAAAACCATTCCTGAAATAGAACGGTAGAACCTATTTCATAGTGAAGAGCTGTGGAAGACTTCCTTTGCAATCTCTGTTGTGGTTCTCTTTCCTGAATGCTACACATAACCGTAAAAGCTTTAGTTGGTCATCTGCTCTCCTCAAAGCAGAATTGTTGTCAGTGCTATATGCAGTCAGTCACGATTTTGTCTGGATAAATCTTGATACCTCTGGAAACAGAGATTCCACATCTCCTCTGGACAGCCTGTTACTGATGCTGCACTTCTCTTTTAATGAAAAGTTCTGATATCCACTCTGAATCTGCTAATCATACCACACAGTTATTTATTGCCCTGATTCTCTGGTGGTCTTCCTTTGTTTCTGACATTGATTTTTTTTTCCTTTATGCTTTAGGCATGTTGCTTGTTAAATGCTCATTTTTGTGTTGCCTTATTCTAGTTTTAAAATTTGATGGTGGTTGTCCTCTGTTATTTAGGTTCCTATTTTGATCTTATTTTCACTTAATGAAGATGACATTTTGCATGTAATGCCTTCCTTCCTGTGGTAGCTTTTGGAGTAACTTCAAAGTTTTTTGGGTATGAGTTGGGTGTTATTGTGTAACCTGGGTATGCTGCAATCACTAACATAAAAATGTTTCTTTTACGTTTATGCATTAAACTGGGTATTTTTCTTCATTTAGGATTAAACTCAGAGTTGCTTTTCACATGTGAGTTCTCTGATGAATGGCTGTGATGCATGACTGGGTCTCTTATAATACACTAAATATCTAGATCAAATCCAGTCTAAAAGGAAATTAACTTGAAAATCCTTGTTGCTGTGTTTTCTGCTATTGTGGTCTTTTAACTCTTCTCGTACTTGCTGTTGTCCTGCCATTTTAATATCTACATCTTCCTGAAAAGTAAGGCTGATGCATCAGTGATAGATCTCTATTAAGAAGTCATATTAATGAGATTTTATGCACTACAGAATCCTTTTATGAGGAAGGGATAGGAGTACATGCTTCTGTAACTTTTATTCAGTATTTTCTGCACTGAGAATTTACTATTAGATGTTGAAATACTCTATTTTGTATTAATAAAGCTTTGAGCTTCATTGTAGATTTGAGAGTGTGATAATAATATTTATTTTGAGTGAAACTTCTAAGTAGCTTTGTCTCTCCTGTTGTTTCAGCTTTGCTTGACTCATGGATTAAAGATGAAAAAAGCAACTGTTAAGAGAAATTTTTATTCCTGTAGCTACTTAAAAGCAAAGTACATTGAACTACAGCTGTTGATGTCATAGCTGAATACTGGTTTTGAATTACTGTACTTTTTCATATTTGTAAATATTTGCATTGAAAAAAATACTCTGACCCAAAGAAAATTACTTATAACACAGAGTTTCTTTATTTGCTTCCACCTCTGCATTTCCCAGAACACTTTAGTTAGAAAAGTTAATTTTTGTTCCTTGATTATGAATCCTTAACCTTTTGCCAGTTCCCGTCTCTGTGTTGCTTTGACCCCCTGGTACTGTTTTTATGTTGTGCACTAACCGATGTCTTCGTTTCTCCGTCCCTGTGCTGTTGCTCTTTCCCTGTGGTTGGTTTCCTCACCATATTGGAAGGTGATGAATGTGGAGATTGGAGTTTTTCCCTGGCTTTCAGAGGTCTGAAATTGAGGTAGCTTTTCAGGAGCCCTTTGATCTTGCACAAGATGTGAGACTCGTACTCCCAGATCATGGTCCAGGCATAACACAGGATGTGTCAGCTCCTTCTGAATAGCAATGCTACACATTTAGGGAGAAGGCGAGGACCTTTACATACCCTCACTGAAGTGGAATTTTTGGATCCCACCTGAACCAAGAAGAGAGGGAGAGGGTTTCAGTTGCTGAGCTGTTGGATCACATCCTTCAGTAAAGAGAGGAAATGTACCTTGGATGAGTAATCAGAATGGAAAACCTTCGATTTTGCTTCATTAACTAACATTTTCACTAAAATAAATAAGCATATGGGCAGAACAAAAAATGCGAAACTTGACCTTTGAAGATGACAGTTCTTTACAGTAACTGTGATTCAAAAAAATATTTGTTTTAATAGAAGTCACCATGTATACAATGCAATTTGGTAAATATTCTTTGCAGGTTCTCTGTCCAGATGGTAAATACAGCTGCATTGTTTACTCACTTCTTTTTCCCTTCTTTTTTGAAAGAACAGGACTTTTAAGCTCTATTTAAAAGTCGAGTTAGTACACTTATTCAGTATTTCTCTTTTTTCCTATCTCTCAACAAATTAAAAAAATGCTCACAGGCTTTTTTTTTTTCTCTTCTGTTCCATTTAAAATTTTCTCCTCCCCAACTCATACTCCCATTCTTGCTGCTAATGAATGTATCATCTAAAAATAGATATGTTCGTCATTCTATAATATTTTATATCTTTCTAGATTGGAGGCCAGTGTAATTGTAAGAGACATGTGTCTGGCAGACAATGCAATCAGTGCCAGGAAGGATTCTACAATCTGCAACAGTCAAACCCTGATGGCTGCAGTCCCTGTAACTGTAATACCTCTGGGACAGTCAATGGAGATATTACCTGTCACCAAAATTCAGGACAGTGCAAGTGCAAAGCTAATGTTATTGGTATGTGTAATGTAAGAGTTCGGAGCCATTTTTCTTGTTTTCTCTGGAAATAAAACACACTTGGTTTCTAAATGAAAGGTATAGAAAGCTTCTTTGCTGAAGGCAGATTGCAAAATGAATGAAATTAACTGTTGGAAAATTATTAATTTAATAATTCTATCAAACTACAGCTTGAAGCTTAGTTTAATCAACCCTTTAGAAGTTTCTTTATGGCATAGCTACGTTAGCTTACATAGCTCCATACTAATAAGTCACAGAAATAATGTCATTTGCTTACTGCGTAGATGTTTCTTTTAGGAAATTAACACTTTTTCAACATGTTTTATACTTAATGAGTTCTAAGCAAATCGTTTCCATGCTAGTTTTCTTAATAGACCAAAATAAATGGATTTTTTTCTCAAAATATTCTGTGCTACAGGGTCCTTTGTGATAAATCTATCAATTTTTTTCTATTATATTTCTTTGAACTGTTCCTATGAAATGCAAAATAAGTCAACATAATTCCACAGATCATGTACATAGCTAGGGTTAGTTATCAAGGGCCACATAATTTTAATTTTGTAATTCAATGCCAAGCTGATTATAATAAACTGCTACCTTCTGTGTTATTTATCATTTTTTTTACAAGACGTGCTTTTTTGTTTGTTACTCCCACAGGTATTTTTCAGAAATTAGATTTGATTATAGCAATTTATTACTTCCAGCATATTTGAGGGGAGCCACAGCCACATAAGGACAAAATTTATCAAGTGCCCAAAATACACAGTATATATAATACACTTTGAAATGTTGATGTATGGGAATATTATGCAAGGAGAATTTCCTGATAAAGTGAGCCTTGCATGGTAACTGTACATGTCTCAGACTATATGTATGTCTCAAAAAGAAAAATTCCTTTTCTGCTTTGTTATTAACAGAATTAGTAGTCTGTTTTTTCTTCACCCTAACCAGGTTCTGGGTTGCATTAATAATGTTCAAGTACATGTTAATATATTTGATATTATATATACCCTCACTTGTGAACGTTGACTCATTTGTAATGTTGTAAGTCTTTGTTACTTTTGGAAATTAGAAGAAAGAAGAAAATGCAGAGTAACAACAAATAATGAAAGTAGCTCTAAACAGATTGAAGCCTGAACAGTTTCAGTCCTTTTTCCTGTGGAATGCTGTATTTTTCATACAATAAAAAGGGTGCCAAGAGTAGAAAAATAACCTCTGTGCATCTTAAACCCTTTCTCTACCTTCAAGAAAAAGGACTTCAGAGCATTCTTAATTATATATTCTTTGCCCACATTTTACGTTTGAACCTGGGAAAACGTTTCTTAACTCGGTGGCAATTTGGCACATAAGAAACGCACAGTCTGTTTCTCACATATTTGGTTGTCTACATATTAAACATTTTATCCCCTTGATGAAAATATTAGGAATTGTTTTTATTTTCACTGAAATAGTTATTAAAAAAGAAAGTGTAGATCTATGCTTTCTGTACTTTTCTGTAGCTATGATGGGGGTCTGTAGTTATGCAAGTGTTTGTTTGCAGGATAAAGACCTAATTCTTTCCAGACTAGATTCTCTTTTTTGTTTTTCAAACCAATAGTAAATAAGCTTCTGTGTATTGAAATGTGTGCAGCAAACTTTGCCAGAGAGCTTTCCTCTTTGGATTTCTAAATTGGTTTTTAGAGCAATCTGTCTATTGCCATTTTATCTATTTAGACAAACACCATAACAGAAAAATGCAACTATGGACTGCAATGTTATGAAACATGAACTGTTAGAGTTAACACAACTGTTAAATCTTACTAATGATTCTATCACCAGTAAAATACATTAGCACCAATAATTTTATTAAAGTAGGTCATTCATCTAGAATAAAAAGGTAGAAGAATGTGAATTAAATGCCAAGCGTGCTAACTCCCCTGTACTTGTTAACATTGAATGTGATGCCCTGTAGGCCTTCCTCAGTATCGTTAGGAATAGATTACCTGTCAGGAATATGTATGGCATATTCAAATAAGCACTGCGCATATTTTTAAAACTGATATGATATGAATCCATGTAGACCAATTTTAATAGTTCAAAATGAGTCATAATTCTTGTTAACAATACAGTTATTTTTAAAATTTGCAGCAATAGTGGTCCTTTTTTATTTTCCTTATTGAAATTAAATGATATGCCTTAGGTGAGTCATTCATCACTGTTAAAGGAACTCGCCTTCTGTTGGAGTTTTTGAGTTTTTATCCATATATATAATGCATTCCCTACCGTTTTTAGTTTTATTTTTCTACATGTAAGTTGCTAGATGTATTTTTGTATGCTCTTGTATTTTTTTAAATGATGGCAATATTTTGCTAGAAGATTATATTTTCTTATATGAAACAATTAAGTCATAGCTTCATAGTGAAGGATTTTCCCACTGCAAGGGAAAAATACATAACTGAATTTGCATTTTTCGTATAATAATCTAGTTTGCTTTCTTGTAATGTACATTTTTATAAACTAACATATAAATGCCATCCCTTGGGGCAGGGATAAAGCAAGTGTTGACTTTGAAAACAAGGCTAGTAAAACTACAGGATGAAGCATGAAGAAAATAAAGCAGACTTAACGAAATCATTTAGATAAAAATATTTCAGTTTGGATTATGGAAAACATTTTCTGCGTTCAGTAAGGGCTAACAATAAAGACTAATAAATGCAATCAATAGTAAAACTGAACTATGGTGCTAAGCAAATAATTTGTTATAATTAGTCTAACCTGTGCTGTCCTAGTGTATATGTAGTGTTTTTAATATAATATATAAATCTATTATCAGAACAGATTGTGAGCCCAGTGCAATTCTCTGTGTATTGCATTTCTACAATATAGGGTGAAGAGTTCACGTAGGCATTGATTGTGCAACAGGTGCTGTTCTGGGGGACAAAGAGATTAATTCTGCTTTGTCTTAGAAATGTTACAAAGAATCTCTTGCAGAAGTATCCTTAATTGTATTGAGAGGCCAGCAGAAACGCGTTGCTTCTGAAACAAATTGGAAAAGTAAACAGATTTTTGGGATGCCACAGTTATTCAATTGATTTGTGCAGCCCTGTCACTCCTGTTAATTATGCTGGTGAAGAATATTAGTCCTCCGTTCCTTTTTTTTTTTTATTTCAAGTGTAGTATACTTACCCTTTTTAAAAATGAAATGAATAGCTTTTAAGGTTTGGGGTTTTTTTTATTAATTCCTTTTCTCTTTCCAGGTCTGAGGTGTGATAGTTGCAATTTTGGATTTAAAGCTCTCAGATATTCTAATGAAGATGGATGTGAGCCTTGTTGGTGCAACAGCCACGGCTCAGTGAGCCAATTCTGCAACCCTCTCTCCGGGCAGTGCAATTGTAAAGAACGAGTGAAAGGGCTTCTCTGTGACACCTGCATGGACAACTTTTATGGGCTGGATGTAACTGGTTGTAAGGCTTGTGAATGTGATGCTGCAGGGTCGATTTCGGGAACTGTGTGCGACGCGAGGACGGGGCAATGTGCATGTAAACCAAATATCGGGGGAAGGCGCTGTGACGAGTGCCTAGATGGGTACCACAGAGTGCAGAAAGGTCGCTCCTTTCTTTGTCTGCCATGTAACTGCGAGAAGGCAGGGACAGTAAATGGCTCTCTGCTTTGTGACAAATCGACAGGACAGTGTCCTTGCAAAGCTGGTGTCACTGGCCTTCGGTGCAGTCAGTGCGTGCTGCATGCGTACAACCTCAGCATGAGCAATGTCGGCGGCTGCCAGCCCTGTGACTGTGATGCTCTGGGCACGTTGGCAGGAACAGTTTGTGACCATGTTTCTGGGCAGTGTGTCTGTCTGCCTCAGCGCCAGGGGAGAAGGTGTGACGAGTGTAAACCAGGTAAGGAAATTGGAAGACAATTGATTTGATGTAGTAAGTTTTGCTTTGTTTGTTATCATTTCCTACAGTTTTTAATATGTGTTTAGACAGCTTCATGTCTGACATGTCTCTGACATATGTTATTAATGTTTTTTCTGTTTCTTCCCAACTGTGTAATCACCATCAAATATTTCTTCTGTTTCCATATGTTGGATAGTTTGTATTATTACTGCAGTTTCAACATGTCCAAAATAAGGTTAGGCTACTTCTAGATATTGAGAAAATATACAAATAATCATGTCCCAATCCCTGAATAAGAGGTACATTGGCATAATTTAATGAACAGCAGCTATCCTCATAATGAAAAATGTGGATTTGGAAGGCAGAGTGCATGCTCTTCAGGAAGGGCACTTCATGCATAAAGCTGAGCATGGCAGGAGGCACAGAAATGGTTGCTTAAACTTTGATGAGGCTGGCAAACATGCCACTTAGAAAGCATTCACCTGCCTTGCTGCTTTGGGGTTGTGCTGGCTTGCTCAAGGACTGCTTACAGTTTGGCCCTGCAAGTAGGTGATATTTGCAGTTGCTACATATTTGTTCAAGATTTTGTGCCGTATTTGTAAACAGAGTTTAAAAGTTCATTATAAGTGGGGAGCTCTGTAGTTACTTTTCAGTGTTTTTGTTTTAAAAAGTAGGTGGGTAAAGTGAAACTACAGGTAATATTAACCTATCCTTCATCATAATATTAAGCAGATAGATTTAGTTCGAGTTAAATACATATGCAATTTATTCAAGTAGCAGGTCACATTAAAAGGTACATTATAGCTCCATTGGTTTTAATATGCCATTCAATAATTTGAACAGAGGTTAAAAAAACTGCTTAACCTCCATTAAGTATTTTTTAAAATGCTTTCATTTAAATTATTTTAGGTACATATACTAATAAATAAGGCAGCATTCTGTTTTTCTTAGTTCCTCCTCCAGTGCTATTTGACCTGCTAACCCTCTGTAGCAGCCACTTAATCAGAGATCGGCAGAGGAGTGATGTCAAGGCTCCCCGAGTCAGTGACCGCCCTTGTCCTTGGAAAAGAAAGGCCAGGGTTTATGCAGAACTAAATGGTTTAAAAAGGTTTAATTGATAGTGTGAACAGGCTGGTTTGTAGAAAAGCTTACATGGCACTCAGAGGAATAGTCCCACAATAGTTCCTGTTAAAAAGAGAAATAATTAAAAAAAGTATTTGTGTAAGTATTATTTTTAAATTTTTTAACTAATAGCTAAAAGCATGTATGTGCTGAGCACTGAGCTCTGTGCTGCAGGTGAAAGTGTAAATTCTTATCTTTGTAAAACCACTGTATTGCTCTTAGTAGAGCACAGTGTGTTGTGCTATTTTCACTGTTTTAGTGAGAGCTCATTTAGATGTTTAATATTTCTAGCTTTTATGTAAATATTCTTAGTTAGTATGTTCTGAAAGAGACTTTTCTCCAAAACAGGGAAGAGTGTAAAAAGTCTTCCGTATAGAAATAGAGACGATTTTAATTGGTTTCAAGTACTGTAAACATGTCCTGTGGCTTTGTCTTGGGACAAAGATAAGAAAACATACTCCAAATGTATAAGAAAATGTACTTCCAAGTGTATATGTAGCCAACACAGCCTAATTAAAGCACACACAAATTAGTTAATACTGGCAACCCTGAAAACATATTGAGGCTTTCTGAGTCTGTTGGGACATTTCAATCTATGACACAAGTTAAGTGGCATTTGAAATAACGTCCCAGTGTAGCATATCTTTTATGTGCTTCAGCAAAATCCAAGAAGTTTCCGAAAGTTACCAAAATCTTAATACAGGAAGATTTGCCAATTGAGAAAAGGTCAAACTGGTTGAAGCTTTTGGAAATTGTTTTATAAGAAGATTGTTTTTCTTAAGGCTTTTTTTGGAGCCATGTTTTTCATCTATTAGGCTGTATCCATGACCTCTTGTTTGCCAGTTTGTTCTCATACAAGTAAAATTTTGGTAGATCGGTGTATGTTTTATTTTTTCTTTAAACTAATGGTGTATGCAAAGAGAGGAATGCTTGACTCTAACATGAAACAAAGTGAAAGAGCAGCTTTACCTTGTACTTAAACTCGCTTTTGAGATGTCCTAGGTTGCAGTGGTTGAAACACAGGTTCTCTTCAGCCCCCAAATTGTTGTGAACATTTTGTCCCTGTCTCGTTCTGGAACTGTGTTACTGACTGGGATTTGTGCCTCACAAATCCTATTCGACATAGGTCTTGGATCTTGTTATGAGAGTAGCAGAGCTGTAAAAAAGGCATTTTGTAAGTTCTTTACTCCGTAACCACAGGTTTGCATAGAATGCTACATAGTATGGAGAAGATGTAAAATAGCATGTATGATGTGTGTCTGGGCACTGGTACTGAGGGTTTGTGTACATACTACTTCTGTTGGCCAGAAGAATGTGAATTACCTTGTGACAACATTGCTGGTGTGGTTAACTGTGCATTTTGAAGCCCAGCCTGTGGTTAAGAAATGAGCATTGCTGCCATAGATGGTAAGCATGTAAAAGTGCTAGGGAATAGGTCATGTGTTCCTTCTCTATACAGAGGGAGAAATGCTAAGAGGATGATTAAAAAAAAGAAGCTGAATACTTTGCTATGACTTTCATTCTTCCTTTTGAAGAGTATGTTTGATTGACAAATGTGATCAGTTATGTTTGAATTGAAAAAAATCTGAAAAAGAATAAGCATAATACTAGTTATATACATAGATCTCACAGAGATTTGCAGTGGCTGTCTTAAAATTGGAAATTGGCTCTATTATACAACAGTGGATCCTTCATAAAGCAACTTTTATGAGCCCTTCTAACCTTGCTGTAAATTAAGCTTGCATTAAGTTGTTACTCTTTCCTGGGTGGAGTCAAATTCTAGATGGTGGAAGTAAATAATAATAATAATGATGATGATTATGACAAACAGCATGAATTTGTAATCTGCTGTTTCCTCTTTTTCCTCTACATTTAGTCATGTTAATTTACTTACAAATTAGTTGGGGGAAGAAATTTTTCGCCTTTTTCTATCCCTCTCTTTTAAAAAAAGTTTTGTCTTTACCTGCTACTTCAAGGAAAAAAAAAGTAATTGTGGTAGTGTCCAGAAACTTTTAGAGCATTTCTAGAAGATTATAATTAAAAATATCCTACCAAATCCTTCATTGCTCTACAGTGGTTTAGGAAGTATGGTTGTAGGAGAGGCAGGATGTTTAACACTAGGGTATAGATTATAATTAGTAATTTCACTGCTACAGTAAAAGCAATGTATGCCGTGATAATTGATCCTGCTCAGGGAAAATGAATTTATTTTCTAGAGATGTGCTTATTTGCCCATTGTATCACAGACTTCTCTTAGATGGTATTTTATACAGAAGAATCACAGAATCATAGTTCCATGCAAAATTTCAGATGGAGAAGGATCTGGTTTAGCCTGAGTGCTTATCATTTACTGCAACTATAAAGTGGGTCCTGAAGAAGTGCTTTGACCTTCTGCCCGAGTCCGAGGCTTAAACTTGTTTCCAGCCTTCCTGTTAGGTTCTGCGAGTGGAGTCGTTCATTGTGCTCAGGAGTGACATTGCTGGGAAATGGTCTCCTCTATTTATGCACAGGATGGGCACTATGCAGCGTGGAGAAGTGCAGCAGGAGATAATACATGCTGCCTCACTAATAACTTCAGGCTATTTGCTCTCTGTGGTGCCTCAGTTCGGGGCCTCTCTGGAATAAAGTGCCAACAGCGTGGTTTTTTATGATGCGAATGTATGTTAACTGGAGACTGATATCACTTCACTGTCCACTTGAGATTTATCTCACCGAGGACCAGAGGCTAAACTTGAACAAAGATTTGAGCAGTAAAATTCTAATGTTTTCAATTTGTTTAGTTCCTCTGCTATTTGGATATGAGCTCACAGTGCAACACTGCTGCAAAGGCAGAGAATACCACCCTAGGGGTGTATATATAGAGCTATCTCTTGTAAGACAAATAATAAGGCCTTGGGCAATATGACATGTTACAATATAATTTTGGGCTCCTTATTATAAAGCAGGACATCGGGAAGTTATTGGACAGCAAAAAATATTCAGTAGCTGAGAACATGGCTAAGAAACTACTGATTGAACTTGATCTGGAGAGAGGGCAAGTGTCTGAGAAGTCTGTGCAAATGCTGCATATCTCAGTAGCAGCTGAAATTTTTCTATTGAAGTTGCACAATAATAACTAATAGCAACCAGCTAAGGGAGATAGAAACTCGTATCAATGGCCGTATTTTAGGATTCATGTTCCAGGATAGGTGCTTGTTGTTGTCTAGTGTCTCTTAATACTGTGCCGTAAGGATCGTTTGCAGGGGTCTCATGCATTGCTATGTTTTTAATAAACTGTACCACTCCAAGGGAGGGAGGGGGAAAAATAAAGAGAAGAGCAACTTGTGTGGAAAAAACCAGTTAAATGTTTATTAATGATCTGGTAAAAATAGAAAATTCTTCGGAAACTTATGTAACTATATTTTTTACTAGCGTGCCATTATTTTAATTGTCTTATGATCAGAAAGAAATTATTAAGAATTAAGTCCATACATAGTGAAATAGATTATGCAATTGGAACACCATCATTAAGAGAATGTGTGTAAAAGCTCTTTTGTTAGAACTTTAGGTGAGGTTGTGAATAATAGGTAAATTCTTCAATGACCAGATTAGAGGTGTATAAACTGTATCTAACTGTATTTATCAGTAATGTGTTAAAGGCATAAATCAAGATTGCTTGTGAGGGCAATAGGATGAAAGATAGCATAGCAGAAGCATACCAAAAATACTGTGGGGAATGTGGAGTGAATGCTCAAGTTCGTAATTGGAAACAATACAGGAACAGGACAAGGTTCAGAGTGAAAGCTTTTTAATACCAGATCAGTAAATTTCTTTTATCAGTTTATTAGTTTGTGTAAAAGTATTTGTGTAGGGCACAAGCTCTATGTTAAGGAGAAGTAAAATACAAATTTTACATAGAACCTGGGAATGTTCGTCAAAAGTAGTTTTTCTGAAGAAACATTATGTTTCAAGGATTAAGCTAACCACTGCTTGAGAAAAATTAAGAGACATTCTTCAGAAGATATGTGTATTTCTTATGGTTTGCAGCTGACCATTTTCAGAGCTGAGATCTCAGACTTAGAACGGACCAATGTCTCTTCTCTGTTATTTTCTGTTTCTACTGCTTGTGGTGCATTCATGAGTACTTCTTGCGTCCTTGGGTCTTTACTTTCCCCACAGACATGTTAATGTACTCCCCCTATTTTGCATTTGCTCTGGCTAAGAGTCTGCAGAGAGATAACAGATTCTCAAAATTCTTTTCTTTTCCAGGTTTTTATTTTTCTCCATCCAGCGTCACTGGCTGTCTGCCATGCCTGTGCCACATAGCTGGTTCCCTGAATCAGATCTGTGATAAACTCACTGGCCAATGTAGTTGCCAAGATGCCTCTGTAACGGGACAGACATGTGAACGTTGCAAAGAACTTTATTTTGGATTTGACTCTGTTACAGGGAGGTGAGTGTTTCTTTCTTTACAGGTCACTTATAACCTCCTTGTTACATTTTTTTCTCATGGCTCAGTCGAGGGTTTAGTGACCATGAAAAGATGTGTTCTAGTTACATTAATCCTTCTATGAGTTCATGTGTGCACTCTGATTTACGTGTGATACATTTAACAGGCCCCTCTGCTCCCATGAGCTGGAGGAAATAGAAATTTTGCCACGGATTTAAGTAGAAACAGCATGAAAGGTATATAAGGCTAAGGCATAGCAATTTGTTAATTGTTTCCCTACGTTGTCTCTGCATCTTCAGTAAGGTGTGTTGTTTTCTGAGGTGTTAAACATTGACTATTAAATTGCGGGTAATTTGCCATTCTTATAACTAATGAATGCTTTTGAAGATTTCAGGAAGATTTAGTGGGAGACGGCAGGGAGGGAAGGGGAAAACTACAGATATCCCTGACTTTCCAAATTTCCTTTGGTTACAGCAGTACAAATATTCACTGTGTATTTATTCTTACAGATTTTTTTTTCTGAAGCAGTGTATTCTTTTTCAACATTTTGTTATGTGCCACAGGGTAAATTGTATTTCTAATGTAGCCTGGGGTCTTCAGGTATGTGGATTCCCTGGATTATAAGGGGAAAAACATATCTATATAGTGCACTGTTATTTCAACTATTGCTCTCTTTTTTTTCCAGGATCATCTTTCTTGCCCAGTCCTCACAATCTCAATTTCCTTTTTAAATATTTTCCAGAAAGATTGCACAGCTCTTCTGCTATCATCTTTTCATGCAGACTGATGGTGTTAAATTGTTTTGTTGTATTTGGTATTTTTGCCTTTAAAAAAACCCAAACCACGTACCAGAGGCAGAAGCAAAATCTGTGCAATGTTCCACTCCCTCTGCTCCTTTTCCCTAGCTAGTGTGGGGTAGACATGCTTTTAGGCAGTGATTACCAGTGTCATCTTGCATATATTTGACATTATTCTGCAGATTTTTCACTTTAACTTTTATGTTACTGTCACTCATTAGGAGATTTTTAAAATTATTTTTTACTGTTTCGGGTCACAGAGGCATCTGCTAATGGCCATAAAGTAATCTGTAGGAATAAGGACTTCCTATTTTCACTTCCTGTCATTTCTAATGGTGAGAAATAGTCTGTGTAATATTAAAGTTCCCTTTGAAATATATTTTCCTTATTATTAATGATACCTTTTTTTTAGTTACTTGAAATAGATTCTCCCCCCCTCAGTTTTAGCACATTTGTGCTAAGCAATAGCTTTTCTGAGCTAGATATTGGCTTTTAAATACCTGCATTTTAACCTGTCTTTTGAAATTCAAAATGTGGAAATATAAATTATCTAGATCCAAACCTTGTTATAAAGATAGAAAGTTTTTAGAGTTCTGGAATTTGAATCTGAGTTGTCTTTAGTTCTTTAATACTAGCTAATCCTCATAACAGTATTGAAGGCTACTCTGGTAGTACATTAACATGATTAACCTGTGTTGCATTTTCTTGGCTCCCTTTTCATTGTTGTCTTCTTGGGCAATGTACCTCTGTTCCTCAGGCAGAAATTTATCCACTGAAAATGATAATGCAGGTCTTTATTTGTTAATCTATTTTATTCCATTTCTTTAACTGTTAATATCTTCATAAAAAGAGTAATATGCTTTTTCTTTCTCCATAAAGTTGCCAGGTCATTTAAGCCATCCTTGCTCCAAGTGTCTTTTAAGGACAGA
The DNA here is from genome assembly GCA_013397725.1 of Rhagologus leucostigma. NCBI lineage: Eukaryota > Metazoa > Chordata > Aves > Passeriformes > Rhagologus > Rhagologus leucostigma. The sequence goes on along the minus strand of VZTD01000744.1, from coordinate 632,007 downwards.
AAAGGATGTGAGCTATCTGCAGTGGCAAAGACGTTATCTGTCTTTGCACAATAGCACAAAAGGAGCAAAAGTTGTGATACACAGAGATTGTAAGGCTTTAAAATTCTCCCACTCTGAGGAATGTGTATGTGAGCTGATTTATTTTGTGGTGTTTTCGAGACAAAACAGGAACTCCATATTCTTTGATGCATTTCAGGTTATGAAGCAGGAAAATTTTCTTGGCGATTAAAGAATTAGAAATACTGGGTGTTCGCAGCAGTCTGAGCAGATCTGTAATTGGTTGTGGGCATCTGTACACATTTGAAATGCTTTACCTCTGTATTGTTTACTATAATGAACTGGTCAATGAACATCACAAATTGTTTATCTATTTATATATATATCTTGACAGATTACTGTTTATGAAATCCATTTAGCAAGTGAGGTTTTCCCATAAGGATGAAAAATGAAGATTTTAAACAGATTGCTGGAGAGGCTCTGACTGCACCTAGAGAGTCAATGTAATAAAGGTTTCTCTATATTAATATTACAAAAACCATTTATCCTCAGAAAATCAATATCACAATTCATCTTGGCATGACATTTCTCTTTCCATGTTTTAAAAGTCTGTTTTCCTTGATTATATACAATTCTGTTTTAATAAAACTCAAATGTATTTGACTCGGAGTACCTTGAAAAAGTAGCATTTAGCAAGAATGCTGAAAATATTCCTCACATGACTAAAAGTTACTTATCTTTTTAAAGAATTGGATATTTTTTTGAAAATCCTTTATTGACTGAATCCTTAATCCTGAGTGAAAAGCATGAGCTATGCCTAACAACAAATCCAGTTCTAGTTTTTTGCAGTTTAAGAAAATGATGCATGTGATTACACAGAAATAATGTGTAATCCCATGGAACAGAATATGATGAAATATATGCTGTTATTTGCAGGATCAGGAGCCTTATTCGGTATAGGTGAAGGTAGGGAGCCTACACTTTTCCTAGAAGAAAACTGCAACAAGCAGGAAGGAACAGCCCCACCCTGCCAGGCTGAGAACTATCACTGTGACTATGGGTATTGAGTTTGATTGTCATGTGTGAATGATAATCAAAACTAGAGCAATCAGGAGACTCTTATTCGTAAGAAGTGCAGTAATATACAGGAACAATAAGAGGAGCTTGTCTTTCCCTGTTTATCTATCAAGAAACTTTTGTTAACACCCCCCACACTGAATAGTCATCATGGAATGAAATTATGAAATAGTAATAAAATATTGTCTTACTGAGCAAGTAATTCTCTTTTTTTTGGTAGCTAAACTGGGTTTTTAGTCATGTTAAAATACTCTAAACAAACCTCTATTTAAAGGGGAATTTGGATGCACTGTCTATAGATGAAAAGACTTTTGAAAAAATTGCCCTTTTCTCCTGACTGTAAAAGAGAGAAAACTACAGTATAATGGTTTCCAAGAGAGAATGTATTTTATTTATTCTCAAAAGGATATTAGTCCATAAAACAAATTTGCAGCTTATTTTGCAGCTTTAGCTTTTATCAGCCTTTTTAAGGGTGTTGAATGATTCCCCAGGAGATCACACAGCACGAGCTGCTGTGGAGTACAGGAACTCTAATACAGAGAGCTCTGCAATAGGCAGAAAATGTATGTGAAAAGTTTTCTTAAGCTTGTTTAAAAATCTGTCACATTTAATGCCTATTTCACTGATTATTGACCTGAATTTTAGTGTCCTAATGCGAAAATAGTTTCCACCTTCCTCTCCTGTCTCCCTTGCCTTAAATAGCTGATACCTAAAACATAATTGAACTCACTTTTATTTCTGCATTTGTATAGATAGAGATATAGACCACGGTATGATGGTGGTGACTGGGAAAATGGCAAAGTAACTTGTGGAAAGACACCACCACATATCTTCCTCGGATTTGGCCAAAGAAAGATCAGCCAAGTATAAATGACTCTTGTCTAGTCTTAGGGTTAGCAGAGTAAAGGGAACATAGCATGACTGCTTTGGACTTCTCGGGTTTCTTTTTGCTGCTTCATCACCTTGGGACCTGGCATCTGGAGTAATTTAAAATTCCCTTGAGGCTGATGTTGCTTATGCCTGAGAATTGGAGTTTTCCAGCTCAGGTCAAGGAGAGGGAAGTGTAGACTTCCCAGTATGTTTTAGTTGCCATGTACCTTCCCACATTTCTCCCAGACCATGTTTTTTCAGAACTCTTTTAGTCTGCAGCAATTAAAATATGGCAAAATTAGAATCTAAAGTATGAAGTTTGATTTACCATTGCTGACTTTGTTGTGAGTAATAATGGCAGTCTGTACTGGAAAGGGGTAGCATAACTACATTACGAATGTAGTAATTTGCTTTGCCTAATTTCTGACATGTTCCCACTCTTTGAGTATTTGCATGATCTGCAATTGGTATCCGTGCTACAAATGAGTGTCAGTGGGGAAATAGTGTATCAAGTGAAGAACAAATTGATCCTGAAAGTATTCTACTGCTGCCACAGAGATTTACAGAATTGAAGTGTGGCGTTTGTGTGATGCCAGTGCTTTTAAATGTTTTGTTCTTTTTAATTTAAAAATAATTTACTTGCACATTTAATTAATTATTTGCTGTAGTTATTTCAAATTTTGTCCTTCAGGCCGCAAAGTTTTCTGTTACTAGTATTTCTGCTGTTTTGATTCCTGTCACTGTTTTAATCTGAGGTTTTTTTCTCCCAATTTTGGTCACCATTCGCTCTCCTTTATTCACAGCATGTTATTTTTTTCAACCTTAAGTTGCCTTTGTGGACAGGAAATTATTAATTGATTTATTTTTTCCAATTAATGCCTAGTTTCCCCTGAGATAGAAGGTTGCATGTTTTGTGCAGAAAGCTCTTCAGCTGGTTACATATGTATCGCTGAACTCTGCAGATCTCAAAAAAGGTTGTGTGAGTAAGGATGCAGGACTGAGTGCATGATGTGGTTATTACCAGACATTATTATCCAGTTTGTGTTTGGATCAATATATATAAAAGCTCTTTAATTCTAAGCCATTTTTATATAAATTAGAATATTATTCTGGTGGTGAAATATTTATTTTTATAGTGGGCATCTTTTTTGTAAGTTTTTTTTAATCAGACGAGTAGATTTTCTGCTCTGTTTCAGACTACTGAACTGTTTATGATGTTTTAATTATGTTGCCCAAGAATCTTTTAAACAAAACCCTACTGTGCTTAACTGAAGTGTTGATGTGTGTTGATCACTTCCTTGATTTGTTTTTGTTTATAGATGTCAGCACTGTAATTGTCATCCTGCAGGAGCCATTAGTGGGACTTGTCATCTTGTTACTGGACAGTGTGTTTGTAAACAATTTGTAACTGGCTTGAAATGTGACAACTGTGTTCCCGATGCCAGTAATTTGGATGTCCACAACCTATTTGGCTGCAGTAAAAGTAAGTGGATGTTAGGTCTTAAAAGCATGTCTTTCAAATTAAAGTTTTTAATTGATTTAGTGAGTATTGAATTAGGTCAGCAGTACTAAAACTGGGGTTTATTCTCTCCCCAACCCCCAAATATAGGGCCACTGAAGTTCGAGTGGTTTTCACTTGTATCTTAGGACTGTTTTTTAGAGAGATGTACAGAATCCTTCGTGTCATACACAGCTTAGGCTTGCAGTCGAACCTGGGGAGAAGTGACAACCCATAGTTCCCTTGCTCATGTTCTTTGTAGAGACCAATACAGAGTTTACTTTTTAGTCACATAAATGCAACAGCATTTGTACAAGTTACAGCTTAGTACCCTTTCCTGACACTGACAGGAGGCAGGACACCTGCCTTCAGAAGGTCTGAAGAACAGAAGGTCTGTTGAAAACCTGCTCCTGGTGATTAATTCCAATTTTCTCCTCAGTGCAATGTAGCTTTGCCTTTCTCCTCCTGGAGCACTTTTTCAGTCAGTTTGGGAAAATATGTGATTTGATGTAACAGCGTCATAAATTGGCGTGTGTGAGGTGGGGCCAATGCTATGTTGAGGGTCAGATCATGAATTGTAATGAAACAAATTGTAATGGAGCTTCTGGATATGAAGAGGTGGCACAATTTTAGCCTTTATGCCATAATTAGTTACAATTAATTGTTCCCATTTGATCACCAGTGCATAGTCTCCAGGCTGGCGGGATTTTAAAGAGGAAGAGGCAAAAGTATATGTCATAAGAAAACTGAGTACTTAAGTTGTCTTTGGGTCAATGTTCAGACATGGGTTTTGAGGACTTCATGGTAGGCAATGCCAAACCACGTGGGAAGGTCCTCAGCTCACTTTGAAAGAGCTGGGTTACATTTTGGTGGCACACCTTACTGCCATATACAGTTAACAGCCTAGTTTTGGAAGTCCTGTAAGCGGTGAGTGAGGAACTCTGCAGATGCTAATTGGACATTTCTGTCAGCAGGCCTAATTAATAATGGCCACAGTGGTCGTACTGTGACAGTCAGCTCAGGTAGCCATGTGTAATGCAACAACAGGGTTAGACATTCCGAAGTTATCTCTGGAATACGTTTCTGGATCCTTCTTGAACAAAATACTTCTTTGTGTGTTCTGTGTGGGTATTTATATGATATTTGTAGCTGTTATGTGTGAACGCTATCGATTTGCAAGCAGAGATGTAAATGCACAAAGTGTTTACAGGTAGAGACAGCTCTCACTTTGATATCAGTTTGTATTTCCTTGTAAATTAGTTTAAATTTCAAGTAATATGCATTGTAGAATGCACAGCATTACAAATGGATATCATAGAGAGACTGCTTTGTTTCCAAAGACGATTTTTTTAGCTTTCCTCAAAGTTTGAAAGTGTTTAAATAGTTTTGCTTTGTTTTTCCCCGTACTCTTCTGTAGAAGGCACAGTATCTATTGTTCAGGCAGTTGATTGGCTCGTTGTTTCTTTAAAAAATGTAAGATGCTTCAACTGGATGTATAATAATAATAATACATGGCACTTTTATGGTGCTGTTCATCTTCAAAGTGCTTTACAAACATAAGCCAACCTACTTATTTGTGTTGGGATGCACGTTGGATAAAGGTCAATAGCAATTCAACTATAAAACTGATTAATAATAGTATGACATAGAGAAATAATACGATAGATTTTAGTTAGATAAAAGTACATCAGGCAGTATTCTAAATGACAAGCGGAGTCCTCTTCTGGACATAAAGGATATAGCAATTGAAGTATTTTGGTTATTCATACCAAAGTATTTGAACATGTTGCACAGATACCAAGCTTTGCCTGGCTTGGCGGTTGTGGTTATTTTCATTGACTTTCATTACTGGTTGTAAGTCTGCGAAGGGAAGCAAATGTAAGTTGCTGTCGCTGTCCAACTAGTGTTCTTTAAGGAAAAGACCTGTTCCTTAGCCATTTTTCTGCTTAGCGATATCTTAGATGCTACACAAAAATGTGCAATACAGTACTTTGCTTACACATTTAAAATTCAAACCAGCAAACATATGGAAGCAATATGCAGTGCTGTGAGACTGCCAGTGGAGAAAGAAGGCAATGCTGGTATATTTCTGAGATTGCTCAGGTCTTGTAAGCATGTGTTACATGGAGAAAATATTTCTTAAATGCCAGAGGGATTTAGGAGCCCTTGTTTCCTCTGATTCTCAAACTTTACTCCTGTAGACACTTTAGCATACATTCACTTCCTAAGTGAGATGAACTCAAAAGCTCCAGATTGGCAGCAGAACAACCGATGCTTTTTAAGGGGAGATGATGATTATGTTCTGTTCAATTCGATGAATTCTAGAAATATTTTGTGCTATTTCTTGGCTGAGAGACTTCAGCAGAAGCAGAGGTTTTCATTATCTTACTCTAAATAGCTTCGTCTCACTTTCTATATTTGTATTAAAAACGTGTATATAGTATGGCCCACTGATTTTGGCATAAGTCGCTACATCTATCACTTGTGTGGCTTTAGGTCTTCATGACGTTTTCTGTCTGCAGCTTCATTCTTTGCTTCTTGTCTCCTGTTAGCTTGGCTGAACAGGTTTGAGTAGTTAACTTTTGATGATATTAATAAAATATCCACATAATGAAGAGGATGATAGTTTATAAAAAGAAGAAAAAAATTCCGTGTTTCTAGTCTTGATGTTCTCCTATAATACTTAATGTTGGGGAGGAAAGTTAATCGGGTGGTTCGGAATCCAGCTCCTGGTAGCTTACTCCATGTGCTGATTTCTCTACTACACTGAACTATTCTTGTTCCTTGAGCAAAATGTTTTCCTTTAGATCCACACTCCCTTGGTGAAGAGAAGAGGGAAATGGCACTGTCTGATAGCAGTTATTATCTGCCAAAACAGACCTGTCTTGTTCTGTGCTAGTGCGCGGTGCAAGGAGGGACAGAGAGCAGGGCTTTCCTTAGTATTACTGGAGATCTGGATTACTGGAGATCCTACAGCAAGCTGTGGACTCATGCTCTGACCTGAATAATAACATAAATGTAGAATCCTGGAATCATCTAGGTTGGAAAGGACCTTTGAGATAACCGAGTCCATCCATAAAAATGTATGTTTGTGTCAACACGTGTGGATCTATGTACATGAAGTTTAATTACTGAGTATTAGCTATTATCTTAGGAAGCACCATGATCATGCATTTGGATTACATAAGAGACATAGGAGGGACTTTGAATGCTCTTTCTTAAAATGTGAGGCACTTGGCTTTTGAGCTTTAAGTTTTTTTTTCTCTTTATTGGTACTAGAGCAATTAAGTTGCACATTTTTCAAAGTTAGTGGAGGTGGTAGTTGGAGTTGTATTTTGGTAAATAAGCGTGTCAAGCTGATTTCTTAAAATAATAGAGACCTTGCTCTCACAGGTTTCAATTTCATTGGAAACAAATGGAAGTGAATTGCCTAAATAAACTTCAAAATTTTGCCCTTTATATTTTTGTGATTTTATTACATTCAGAAAGCTTATTTTAACACTTTAGTAAAATCTGTACTTAGTTGAATTTTCCATTTGTATTCTGCTACAGGAAGTTATGCCTGGTCTGTGCTTAAATGGAATGAATCCTCTGAAAAAATAAATCCTAATTGAACTAGAAACTTCAATAATGGGGCCAGATAAATTTGTTCTTGTTGTATAAAGGTCTTTAAACACATTTTAAAAAACCAAACTGTTTGGAAATTACTTGCTTTACTTTGGGGTGGAAAGGGGGATTAAGTTTATTCATAATATGTTTAAATATATATGCTTGTTTCATGGATAAAAAACTTTGTTGGAGAGCATTTGGATGGATTGGTTTAGTCTTTTAGTGTTTTGCCCTGGTGACTGTGCATTTACTCAACAGAATTTTTTGGTGAAGAAAGCTTAGCAGTTTCTTTGCATTTTTCTTTTAATTTTGTGTGATTATTGATTACCTTCGTTTTTACATCCTCAGTTTTTGTGTATGTTTTAGCTCCTTTCCAGCAACCTCCTCCTACAGGAGAAGTTCTCAATTCCTCTGTTATCAATCTTTCATGGAGTTCCCCTGACTCTCCAAATTCTAACAGGCTTATTTACCAGCTGTATAGGGATGAGGAAGAAATTTATGCAACTGAAGACTACCATCCTTATAGTAAGTAAGGTGACATCAAAGATTTTGTATTTGTGTGTGTGTATGTATCTATATCTGTGTGTGATGTTTCTTAGCTATTTTTTATTTCTGTTATTATCATTCTCTGTGTTTTTGAATACCTTATTCTGTTTTCCTTTAATGAGTTAGTGTTGTGTTATTAATTCTGCTTGAAAGAAATGAATACCCTAGTCTGAAACTTGGCAAATGGAATCACCCAAAATGGCTGATAATTATTTTACTTTTTAATCTGAAAGACTTTAAAATTGACTCACCAAAGGTAGTTATTGAAAATATATACAGACACCAAAGCCTAAGACTCGAAGTCACAGATGAAGAGTTAGGGTGAACAGAAGAGACCATAATGTGCTTAAACTTCTTTTTTCATCTTCCTGGTTTTAAACTGTTAACAGATAGGAAAGCTTTTTGTGGCCTCTAACTTTTAGCACCTTCTGCTAAGCTATCAGTGTAGCTCCTGATTTGTCTTTAGCAGCACCACTTCTCTCGTGTTGAGGTTTGCCAAGGGATCCTCAGAAGGCAATCCTAAAGGATTCGACACTCTGTCCAAGCTGGAAAGGCCGTTTTGTGCTAATATTGATCCACTTATCAAGGAAAAGGAAATGGGTTTGGATACTGTTTGTATGTATACATGGCACACAAGTGGTTTTTTTTAAGAGGACGGGTGTGGTTTAATGCCACTAAGCTTTGACCTCTGTTCTAGGAGCTTCTTCAGCTTGTTGCAGTTTCTTACCAATGCAGCATTAATGTTTTGCAGAAGTTGAGTCTCTCTAATTGTTGGTGTGTACCCTGGAAGCGGGAAAAAAAAAAAACAAAACTGTTTTTCAATGGAAGTACAGATCCTTTGGAATGCACCTCACATTTCTATGTTTTGGTTCATGCTGCAGTGTTACAGTTCATTGCTATGTTGCTTATGTTGTGAATTTGGGCACTCTGCAGTACATACAGTGAGGAAAGGTATGTGACGCCATGTAAGCGTGGGATTAAGTGACTGAGAGAAAGAAATATTTTAAAAAGATAGAGAACTAATAGCGAATATTTCAACTCCTTAATTTGGTTTAAAGGCCTAACTTTAGTAAAAATATGAATTAATTTCAGAAGCAAAGCTATGACACGTTGTTATAAATCTGTTTAGTAATGTACTTAAAACAGTGCATTGTTGAGGCTGTTATTTCATGATACTGCCTACACTGCCTTGTAGAAAGCAAAAAAATTCTGGATGTATTTAGCTGGATAATGAGACATTAACATGTTTCTATTTAACAAAACATTATCTTCTTAAAAGCATAGATTTTCTTTCAAAGACATTTTTGACATTTCCTGGAAATCCCCCTAATTAGTGATATGAAATCATCTGCTGGTGTTCGAATATCAAAAATACATTGTTAATGCTGACAGAACTTTTCATAATGTTATTTTTTTTCTTAGTATAGTACGGAATTTGTAATGCTTATGAGCTGAGAGTACAACTGGATCAACATTATCTTATGGCTAAATAAGAGTTTTATAGAAACATTGAACTTCCCAAGGAAAATTAAGAATAATCTTCTAAATCAGCATGGTGACCTGGGTGATAGTATTGCAGAAAGCCCAATTAAAACAGTGTTTTCCTAACTGCTCTGGAAAACCTGAGCCTCAGGTTTCCCAGAGCTGTCTTTGTCTTGAGGGTAAAATTAACTACTTGCTCTAAAATGTGAAAAATCACCCAAAGTTACTAACAATTCTAACTCCAAATTGAGTTTGCTCTAATTACTTATAAATGTAACTAAATACGAAATCATAAACTCATGAAGGATGGAAAAGACCTCTAAGATCATTGAGTCAAATGATTAACCCAGCACTGTCATCTCACCACTATGCCATGTCCCCAAGTGCTGCATCTTTTTTGAACACTTCCCGACATCTTGATTCTGCCAGACAGCTCATTCCAAATCCTGACCACTCTTTCCACTAAGAAATTTTTCCTAATATCTATTCTGCTAATACCCAATATCCAACCTCCTCTAGCTCAGTTGGAGGTCATTTCCTCTCATCCTGTTACTTGTGAGAAGAACCTGACCCTCACATGGCTACAGCTTCCATTCAGGCAGTTGTAGAGAGTGATAAGGTCTCTCCCGAGCCTCCTTTTCTCCAGAGTGAACAACTCCAACTCCTCAGCAGCTCCCCACCATGCGTGTGCTTCAGATCCTTCACCAGCTCCGTTGTCCTTCTCTGGCCTTGCTCTAGCACCTCAAGGTCTTTCCCGTAGTGAGGGGCCCAGAACTGGACACAGGATTTGAGGTGTGGTCTCACCAGTGCTGAGTGCAGGGGGGGATCTTGCTGCATCTTCTGCCTGCTCACTGCTAACACGCAAGGAAGTCTCAGTAACCACTGTTCAGCTGGCAGAGTTGTTCTCCAGCCTTATCTTAAGTACCATGGTTTGCAAGGCCTGAAGATGACTTAACCTGGTCTTGCTGTTGCTGGACTCCAGTCATGATGTTGTGTTTGTTATAGGGAGTTGAAGTGCTGTAAGCAATTACTGGGCTGATTCTGCTGCTTTTGTGCTACGATGTCAAAGGTTGAATATCTAACAATACTCAGAATTTTGTGGTCCTCTTCTTTAAGCTGTATTCAGGACTGGCTTGCCAGTGCAGATGTACAGAGAGGATGCAGAAATAGCTTCATCCTCTTCATTTGATTTGAAAAAGTTTACGAGTATCTGTGCTCTGACATATATTACTCAATGTTCACTGTTTCTTAAGGCAAAATAATGTATGGTAGTATGATTGTACATAAATTCATACTGTGCTGTGATGACTAAGATGTGTAACTGCTTCTGGGATATGCACAGGAGCTATTAACGGCCATTGGTACTAAAACAATGCTAAAAAAGCTACTAATTAAGAATAATGGAAAGTAGGGGTGAGGAAGGTAAATATAAGCTTTGTATATACCTTTTCAATAATATTTGCACTTTTGTTTCACTTCTTACCCAAGATCAAGTGCTTTTCAAATGAGATACTAAGCATTGCTGTAGAAGTGAGGAAGTGAAAGCACACAGAGTTGAAATATTTGGTCTTATGCCATCAAATTAATAAAAAACAGAGGTCTGAAAGTTTGCACAATGGTTTGGGGTTTTTTTTCTAAATTATATTCACTAATATTGATGCTGATTTACATTTGAAATAGTTATTTTGAAGAAAAAGAGGAATGAGAAGATAATTGTAATAATCTTCATCATGGTTAAAGCAGGAACTAGGAGAAGTTCAGTGGAAAAATAATTTCTCTAATGATGCTAATGTGCAGTGGAAGGTGATAAAGGGTAAAGGGGAGTTTTTTTCCTGTGCTTAAAAAAGTTGAGAAGTTAAAATGTTTATAATCTCAAGAAGAGCATGTGAACAGGCATAAATATGTCTTGGATTAGAGCTGGGCAGATTTTAGGTTTAGAAATTAAGATTATTTTTGATGTCTTAGACTGATACAGTTTTCTTCTCACCTGTTTGTTTCAGGTGTTCAGACCTTCACCGATACCATGTTAGCTCCATATACCTTCTATTCCTATTACATCCAAGCCAGCAACGTTCATGGTTTTACAAGAAGTGACTCAGTGACATACAGAACAAAATCTGGGACACCTATAGGGAGATTGGATTTAAATCCTGTCTTTCCTGTTAGTCACCACTCTGTTTTACTTTACTGGACAAGCGTCTCCAATGACTCTGGGCCCATAGAGAAATACATTTTGACTTGTACGAGCTTGGTTGATCTTCAGCCTTGTGGTCAGTATGAAGGCTTAAAGACTTCAGCAATTATTTGGAATCTCATTCCATTTACAAAGTATGTTTTTTCTGTGCAAGCTTGTACTAGTGGAGGCTGCTTAAAGAGCCAGCCAGTAACCGTAGTTACTGCACAAGCTCCTCCGGAAGGGCTGCACCCACCGACTGTAGAAACCATCAGCTCTACAGAACTGGCTGTGGAATGGTCACCACCTGAGAAACCAAATGGTAGGACATTGTGTTTACTTTTATCAATCAAAGTCTTTGCAAGGGAAAAGGAGCATTTCCTTAAATCTCATTAGAATATCCTTATCCACGTGCCATACACTGAGAAATGAAGCAAGGCATTTCCCTAATTTGCCTATTTGCCATTAAATGTATCCTCAGAGTCTGTGTTTTATTCTTCTGGAGTCCAGAAATCCACTGACTGTTGGGTCCAGGATTTAGCACTCAGTGGCATCTGCTGCAGCAAAAATCACATTTATAATCAAACATTTACAGTAAAATTAATTTTTTCCTAATTTGCCAGATTGCTTAGTTCAGACAGATGTGGTGATATTGCCTGACAAAAAATAAATAAGCAGATAACAGTTATGGAAAAAAAATCTAAGAATTAACAGAGAAGTCTGTTTTTGAAACCATCCGTCATGTGCAGTAGCCAATTCTATTACCAGTATAACTTTGTTAGGGATTAGGAGATTGCCAAGAGTTGCTGGTCTAACTTGTGTAATAGTATTTTAGGTTTTTGAAACTGAGAACACAGCTGTTGTAGGATACTTCTGTGATACCACAGATTTTATTGGTAAAACTATCTTTTAATATATGAGCAGTGGAGTTTTGTGAACTTGCACTTACATGCACAAGTATTTGTGCATGTGAAAACAAACATTTTGATCTGTTCACAAAATAGGCATATGTCATATGGAGAGCTGAACTTTCACTTTGAGCATCTCATTTCCCAGCAATTTCCAGATTAGACAGAAAGGATGCCCACACAAGAATAACAATAGCAGATAACAATGATAATAAATGTGTATTTAGAGGGGCAGTTTCTACAGTGCAGGTCATGATATTTGCTGTTAGCATCTCAACCTGTGTCATACATTCCTCGTAGTCCGTAGCCATGACATGCATCTAATGGCCAGCACAGACAGATTCAAGCAATAGTCTCATATTTGTTTTGATATCTGGTCAAATTTCCTGGTCTCTCCGAGACAAAGAGAAAAGCTGTTTCTTGCAAGCAATCTCTCCAATTTAGTACATGAATACAGACCCAAATATATACATTTTATGGCAATTATCTCCTGGCTTTGCAAGAAATCTCTGGTCAGATTTCTTATGATCTTATAGTTAAACTACTTTCACAATCCGACCTAGATCATGTATTGCTTCATACCACAACACTGATTGTTTTGGGTTTTTTTCCCCCAGAGTGGTGAGGCCTTTCTGTGTATGTAATAAGTTTGCGCTGATGTAAAACTGACACATGTATCTCCTATCCAGTAATATGTTCTAAAATGCTGGCATTAAATTTTCATTCAAAAGTTCCCTTCCCTTTGTCTTAAAAGAAAAAAAAAAGAAAAACAAAAGAAAAAAACAGTTGGCATTTTAGTAGAACTGCAGATATCTTTTAAATTCACTTATTTTTATGGCCTTTTTCTCTAGGTATTATTATAAGATATGAACTTTACATGAGAAAAAAATTAAAATCAGCTGGGAACTTTCTTCCTCCTGAAATTCGTATTTTCCAAAGCAGTGGATGGCTCAGTCCTCAGCCAGTTGTGGAATCTCAGAATGAAAATGCCTTGGCTCCACCACAGACCAGAACCATAGTCATTGATCTGGAACCATTCACAGAGTATGAATTTTATGTGCTAGCAGTAAACATGGCAGGTAGCATATCTTCAGATTGGATATCAGGAAGAACAGGAGAGGCTGGTAAGCACTGGTTTGAATTTGTTTGATAGAAATGAAAGGAAAAATAGATTAGCACTTATCCTTAATTTTTTTTTTTCAATAAAATGTGTCTAATGATGGTTAACTAGGGATAAATTAACATTTTTAGCTAATTAAACATAGGTCAGATTATCTCAGAACTTAGCATGTAAAGCAAAAACATTTTTTTCACCATAAAATCAGGTTCTTGAGGAAAATAATCCATGTCAATTAACCCTAAATTTAAACTACAAGATTGCAAAATATATCAAGCAGTGTTTTAATTTGAAGAATTTGAGAGAATTACCTTTTGAGGAGTGAAGTGCTTGGAACTTCTGCTGAGACCCCATTAGTGAGAGATGCCTCTGCCCGAATTAAGGTACAAATGAGACCAATATGCCAAAGTCAATAACATGGATTTTATTTAGCGATAAATGTGAAGGAAGAGAGAGAAAGAAATGGAAAAGAAAGGGGTGAGAGAGAGAGTGATCAAGCAGAAGATAGTTTCCACTCATGGATCCAGCAGTGTCATGTTGGTCCTTCTTCACACTGGGCTTCTGAGTGGTGATTCTAAGGTCATTCAAAGTTTTTCACTATTTATACATTTTAGCAAATAAAAGAACTTATGCTCATTGGCTACACAGATCTCTTATTCTATTGGTTAAATGATTTCCTTGCTTCTAATGCTAATTAGTCCACATGCTCAGTCTTTCTCTTTTTTTGAGTCGGTGGGTTTCTTGGGTTGATGGGCTGTGAGTCGGTGGTCAGGATATCCTCTGATGGAATTACCTTTTGCCCAGTCAGAGCTGATTTCAGCACAGTTGCCAGGTTGGCTTTTGTTGTGGCTCATAAATTTTGCATTCTTTGTGTCCATTATCAGTGATACATTCTTCTCCCCAAGGTTTGTTAACCTCTAGCTAGGTCTGAGATAACAGCTGGACAATAGTACCATCTTTATCTTATCTCAAGTTCTTGCTGTGGTGTCTTATCTTACAGTCCAGGTTACAGGTATCCAGAGAGGCATATTCAGGGGAGCTTCAGTGGTTGTTGGTGTTTGCAAATGCCATCTGTCCCATGACTTGGGATGATCTTTTTTTGACTGGTGATATGTGTATGAGTGGTTCCTTCTTCACACAGTTTACCAAAGGGGAAGTTTTTCTCTGCATGTGTTTAACCAGGATGAGCAAAGCAGATCTCGCATGCACCAGGCCTGGAGTTAATGCCATCCTGTCTGTCCCTTCTGTGCTTATCTCATGGCAAACTCCTTGTGGCCTTAACAGAGTTTGAGACAGGGAACTGTGCTCTTTAACTGCTTACAACTCTTCATGTACATTTATAGAAGTCAGGGGTCATAATATGGCCCCTTTTTCTCAAAGTGTAACTGGTTCGCAACCTCTCTTACTGTGACCCTTCTGTTCAGATTTTCAAAAGGGCTTTGCCACTTGACATATTATTTGAAATATCAGCAATTTATTTCAGTGCTTTCAGTAGAAATCTATGGTTTTCAGACTGATAGAGCCCATGATTGTCTATTAAACATCTCTGTTACGTTACTTATGCTTTTGTTTGGTGTTAGATTGAAAATCGTGTTCTCAGTCATTTGCTCCAGCGAAACAGCAGGCTAAACTAATTCCTCTTTCAAAATGAGTCTTTGTGCTTATCTGTTCCTAAATACTATATGTTATAAAAGTGTTAAATTGTGTTTGGGAAGAGGTCCATTAGTGCGGTTGTTTGTACGTGGCAGAAGTGCTATGAGTTGGTATCCTATTATTACAGAGGAATCAGGTGGGGATTTAACTGCAGTGCAAACAATCCTTTAACAGATTTACTATGGAAGACAGGGGAACTGTTTTGTAAGAAGTGAGAGACATGTTAATTTCAAACTGGCCTAGCAAACAGAATCGCTTTTAAGATGCTGAAGTATTGAACACTTTTTGCTTTTATCAGTTTTTTCCCATGTTGCATGAAGTTTTTCTTCAAGGCCTTTTCGTTCGTATGTACTTTCCTACCTGCTACAGGGGATAGGACTGTAGTGTTGATTGGTATTTTTTTGAAGGCATAGGCAGAGTTTTATTCTGCATTC
This sequence comes from Rhagologus leucostigma, assembly GCA_013397725.1. Classification (NCBI taxonomy): domain Eukaryota; kingdom Metazoa; phylum Chordata; class Aves; order Passeriformes; genus Rhagologus; species Rhagologus leucostigma. The sequence goes on along the minus strand of VZTD01000744.1, from coordinate 616,643 downwards.
ACAACCAGAGTGAAAAACAGGAGAATGAGTGAGGTACTTACTAAAATAAAGTGAAAATTCCAGCTAGACTTGAAAATAAGGTTAGAAAGGGAAAAGAAATGATTGTCTGAAATGGTGTTTTACAAGTACAATGAGGAAGCTTGCATTATACATATTGCTCATTTATTTTATGAATATTATTAATTTAATTTTATTTCAGCCCCAGTGTTCATGCCATCTCCATCAGTATTCCCTCTTTCACCATATTCCCTTAATGTATCATGGGAAAAACCTGAAGATAATTTAGCAAGAGGAGAAGTGATGGGGTATAGCATCAGTTTGATGACTGAACAAAGTACCTTGCCACCATTTTCCCAGGTATTATTGTTAATTATGTTAAGTTTTTCCCAACCGGTAATAATACAACTGATAAAACCGGATGTCCTCTGGGGTGCTGTGATGAATTCTTTCCCTGGTTTGTTGTATGTTCTCTGATCTAACTTTTCCTCCTACTGGTTTGATGTAATGTTATACACTACTTCTGTTTTAAGTTGTGTTTCTGATCTAACTTGTTTTTAGTAGCAGGTGAGATTCAAAATTAGAAGGGATGAGATTGTGCAACAGCATTTAAATTTCCTTGATATTTGTATGTACTGTTTCTGTATTGTTGCTGTAGCTGTATTTGCTAATATGCTTAAAGCAATGCTGTGTTGTACAAATCTACATTTTTCTTAAGAAGGTATTTGGATGAATTTTTGAAGTGGGGAAGCCTAAAATACCAGAAAGAAACAGATTTAAGAAGTCAAAATATGTGACTTTAAAATACTGTTGTAATGTTTGAGCGACTGGGTTTGGCAAACAAATGTCATGGCATTAGTAGTAAGCTGAAATCTTAGGAATGAGCAGAAACATGATACATAATCAGAATGTGGGAGTGGATCTGGTGCTCTCATATTGTATTTCTCATTCAAAGCCGATTTTGTCTTTTGGTATTACCACAGATGGGCCTCAGTTTATTTGTCTATCAAGTGGTGATACTGCTGTTCCTGGGGCTGTTGTAGCAATACATAAATGCCAGTTGCTTCTGGTCACTGGCTTGCAAGATTCTTCATCCAAAAAAAATCTGATAACAAAGTTATCTAAAATGCTACAGTTTATTTAGTTCCCCTCCCACTGATATCTTATACTGATGTTAAAGCAAAGCAGATGCAAGTGTTTGTAGGTATTAGTTATTCGCCTCCCTCCTAATGCCTGCTAATCATGTCACTCCTTCAATGGTGGTCGGATTTCACGACTTAATAGTGTCATTTTCGTCATCTCGATTGTAGCTGCACTGTTTGTAGTGATAACTGCACCAACCACACAGCTTTATGAGGCAATAACTTTGTTTCCTCATTTATCCACTCAGGAACTGGCTTATTACCTCATAAAACAGTGTGATGGGAAGTATTATCACCTAAATCCCAGCTTGTTCAGACTCTCCAAAATAATCCTCTCCCTCAGTTGGTCTGTTCAGCCTTTCTCACGTCTGAGTGAAGGAATCTGCAAGTTCAGAGACCAGTTTCTTATTAGTGAACATGTCATCAAATGACAGGAATGAAAATATTATTAACCAACTGTTGTCTTCCAATCTGTTTGCTTTGCAGGTTTTGCATATAGCCGAGGCTCACGAGCTCTCCTATGTAGCAACAGGATTAAAACCTTACAGGACGTACAACTTTACTGTTACTCTCTGCAATCAAATTGGTTGTGTAACCAGTGAGCCGGGCATGGGGCAAACCTTGGCAGCTGGTAAGGAAACAATCTGTAGCAAAGTGCAAAGCTGACACACAGTTTACTAATGAATACCATTATGATGGTCCTAGTTTGATGCACAGTGGCAGGGGTAGGTGTTGTATTAATACAAAGTGACTTGCTTAATTATTATTTGTTTGTTTTGACAGATTAAACCCAAAATGTTTTCAGTGGAGCTTTAAGGTACTCTGCTATGGCAGTAGGCTTTGTGTACTGCTCTCTCAGTTGCAAGTTATGATACGTATAGTTTTTGTTTCTGTTTAAACAGTGAATGTACATAAATGTGGCTGCATCCACTCATTCATTTATGATGCTAAGAAGTTGTTAAATTGTTGTTGGGGGTTTTCAGTGTGTGTGTCATGTTTACATAACAAGAAACGTAAAATGTTCCAGCTGTGCCAGTGCCTTGCTTAACACATGCAGGAGGAGTTGCAAGACTTTAGGAGTAACGTAAGTACACAGTGTATTTTGCGTCTAAATCAGAAGCAGCATACATGCTTTGTGTCTGCTTTTTTGAAAATGTTTGTTTATTTAGCCCTTGAGATTTGAGATTTTGCTTTGTAGGTATGTATCTACATATCTATGGAAACAGTGCTGAAGAAACTGTGTGTATGTTCCTGTGCACCTTAATACATTTTCAGTCTTTGAGTTAATTTCAATAGCATTGTCATGGATTTCAAAGGTACTGTCTGCAAATTTAAGGGAAAATACACATCAGTCCAGAACAGAGATAGAGAAAGCTTGTATTTACTTTGAAGAAAGGACTGGCATAAACTCACTTCTTGGACATTGGGGGTCCAAGAGAGTTTTAAGAGAGAAATTGTTAGGAATATCAACTTTACAAGTCTCTTTATTCATGGAATGAGGTAGTCAATATAGTTCTTAAATACTATAAATACAAGATCAAAACCATGCTATGTGACATAATGGTGGTCATCTGAAGAGAGCTGATCTTTTAACATTGTGCTTTCCTTTTGTATAGGCATTTAAAACACATTAATTAATTTAACAATATTAGCTAAAATGCTTAACAAAAAATGTTAAGCAGTTAGTGGTGTTTTCATGTGGATGTTGTGATGATGATCTTTGCAATTACCTCTCTCGTGTAATTTAGTCTCATGTAGGAAAAAATCTGAAATTTTCTGCTGAAGTGAAATTTAAGATGTTGGGATTTTGCCTCTAGTCTGTCCTCAGTTCTTCATGTCTATTTATTTCATTGCCTTTCCATTTGTTTTCAAGTGGAAGGCTGGCCATATACAGAGCCTCCTACTCATATAAGTATGACTTTATCCCATTCCACACAGCCATGAGAAACGGTGTTCCAGTCTGTGCTGATAACCATGGAAACAAATATTGCCTAAACAGCACACCTTATTACTACAAATGATCCAACTTTGCATTTATACATTTATTAAAAGATTCAGAAACAATAGCTTAGTTATGCTTGACAGCTTGTTTATGGCCATCTCTTCCCTGGTTGTGTTAATACTTAGAGACCTATCACATTAGAGAAGACAGGAGAATACAAAATAGCATAGCAGGCATGTCCCCATTTATTAGCTGTTTTGCAGAGAAGCCTTTTCCTACTTACTGTTGTAAGCCTTGGAAGAAAAGAATCAGTCCTGTACTATGTTCCTTTTATGTTTTTAAAGCATGTTATTGCAATGTTAAATTTTGGCAAACTGAAAAATGAAAAACTTATATTTTGCATGCAGTTTTATCTTCCACCATTCACGTTTTTTGTTCCTGGAGAAATTTTTTTCATCCTATCCATCCAGGTTTATTTTGTTTGTTTGGTTGGGTTTTTTTGTTTGGTTGGTTTTTTGTTTGTTTGCGGGTTTTTGTTGGGGTTTTTTTCTTCGTTTGTTTGTGTGAGGTTTTTGGTGTAGGGTTTTTTGTTGTTTGTTTTCTCTTTTCTTTTTGTGTGTGTGCGTGCATGTTTCATTCTGTGAGGTTCTGTAAAACTGTGTTTCCAAAGACAATTTAAAAGAAGCACTACAACGTGATGACAATCAAAGGGAGTTAAAACTCAAAGCAAAGTTGGGGAAAGCAGCCCCTGGCATTTGTAAAAATAGATAATCAACTCTTAGTCTGTTCCTATCCTTTCTTTTTTTGTCGTTGATAAGTGAAAAATAGAATTGCCTCTCTAGGACTGTTGGGGAGTTCTTTCTTATGAAGGAATGTCTCCTTGGCAAAGAGACAGCTTTCCTGGCTGGACGCCAGTCCCCCTCCATGCCCTGGCAAAGGCAGCTTTTTAGAGGAAATCTTGACTGAAATGTGTTCCAGCCATGATGGTCCCCTTGCATCTAACACAATCCAGGAGCTTTGAATTGTGTTTCAATTCAAAGTTGGGCTAGAGATTATACTAAATTAGACTAATTCTTCTCCTCTGATCCTCAGGAGGGGGAAGAGAACCATAATGGAAAACCATGTCCACTCCCTTTCTATGTAGGGACTATACTAGTTTATCACATGGACCATTTAAATTAATGGGTATCTTGATGACTATGATTTTGGCATGTCCAACAAATGTGAATTAGCAAGGGGCTTCTTTTTGAAATTGCCAGTGGCTTCTAAAATTTGCCCCCAGAAGTCTTGAGTAATTTTTAAGCTTTGTTCAGATCCAGTAGGTTAATTTGAAGCCTAGTTATAAAAAAGATACTCTTTAAAACCTAACTTTTTTCTCTGGCAATTTGGGGGTTTTTTTGGTTTGGCTTTTTTGTTGTTTTCTGTTTTGGTTTTTTTTTTTTTTTTAATACTTTGTAAGACAGAAAATGAAAACAGAGGCAGAAAAAAGGGCATGAAATCACTAGAAATAAAACTGTTGAGGAAGAAAAGTAAGTGGTTTTTAGATAAAATTGAAAAGACAAAGAAAATAGACTACTTCATGCAGGAGTAGAATTTGAGGATAGCACCCAAGGGAGCCGAAGCATCAGGAAGAGTCTGCTGATTTTTCAATGAGAAATCTCTTGGATTGGTTAAAATCCAGAAGAAAACTTAATGAGTGGATTCATTCTATCTTGGTTCAACATAGGCACCTGTACTGGGAATATCTTATGAGAAGCTTTGTAGGAGTAGAGTGAAAGAAAACTCAAATTGGCCATATGTCCTTGTGTCTGTCAGACTGGCAAAAGCACTCCTCCTCACCGAAACATACACCCACGATGTTTGTAAATGGTAATAAGACAAAACAAACCAGAAGAATGGGAGGAGAGTGAGAAAATAAAGTAAAATTATTAAGAATGGAGTTATTTTATAAAAAGGCTGAGTGGAAGCTGTTACAAATGTATATGAAGCCAGGAGGGTGAGGTAATAAAAGAAAAGTAATGCCTGATGCTCCGAGAATGGTAAAAAATGTTGGAAGATCGATGTTAGTGTAAATGCAGTATTGGGATGAAAAATCAAAACAAGCATAGGAAGGTAACAGAAGAGAATAACCCATCCCTGTTACTCAAAGAGAAGGTGACTGGACAGAAAGAGAACCTCAGTTTGGTCTGTTCATATACAAATACATAAATAGTAGACTTTTAAATATGTGATTAATTAAGAAGTGTTTCATACTTTTTAATCAGTCTTTTAAACAGTAAATTGAGGTGCTGCAGCTTCCACAATCCTTGTGGTATTTGAAATACTTTTATGTGCTGCAGTATTGTGCTGATGCTAGTGAAATCCTTGGCTGATAGATGTGCCAAAAGTTCATTGTTGATACTTTATTTGTAAATTTGAAATCCAATTTGAGCTTTGTTTTTGTCTGTGCTATCTCAAGATCATCAAGTGGATCTGCATGTATGTAACTGAAAGCAGTACTGGACAGTAATTATACATTTTTCATCTTGATACATAGAGCAAAATTTTACTTTATTCTTCTCTCTGAGTTCTGCCATGTTCAAATTCCTATTTATTTTTGGGAATGGCATTCAGCCTGTTGTTTTTACTAGGTCTTGGCTATTTTTTTTTTTTTTTAAATTTCAAAAGCACTTTTTGTTGAGTGGTTTTCTCTTATGTAGGATTCCGAACTGGTACCTGTAGAATTCTGCTAGCTGATACCAGTGAGAGACTTGGTCCTTTGAAAGTTTCTTTTTGTGGCAATGTGTGTGCATGAAATTAGAAATTACCAATACAAAACACACATGTTTTCAAAATTTTTCAGTGAGGCAGAGAAATACCATTTTATTCCCATTGTTTTCTGTCATTTCAGCAGGATGAAATTAGCCATGTGAGTGCTTGGACCAGTACAATTGCTTATGCTACTGATCTCAAATCATATAGTCAAAGGTTGCCTTAAACAATCTATACAGCTATGTTTCATTAGCTACTGTGTGACTAAGCTTATTTCTTGTAATTAAGTTCGCCTTTCCTTTGGCCTTAATTTTTTTTTTTTAATTTCGTTTAAAAAGCACTTTTTAAGATACAGCAAAGTATGGCTTTGTGATTGCTGCCATTTACCCCAGCACACTGTATTCTTGATCTTTTGCTTTTGATGGCAATTACAGGGTTGAGAAGCTAATTTGTAGAAGATATTCTTCCAGCACCAGCTGCATCTGGCTTCTTGGCAGACTTCTCAAGCAGTTGTATTTGGGGCTTTGGAGTTGCCTCTGGGTTTGCCGGGGTAATTCTGGGCTGTCTTATACTCCTTGTTGTTTTTCTTTTTGATTACCCTTTTAATCTGAGTATTTTGTTCATTTTTTCCCATTTTTTCCGTTCATGAATAAGGTCCGGTGCAAGCCCTTTGCAAAAGCCTCATTTGTTTATGTCTGTCATAGATGGCTTTTCTACAAAAGAAAAGCCTCAATTTTAAAACCACCGATACCCATTAAACAAGTAGTAAGAAATGTATAATTTCCTTTGTTACAGAAGAGAAATACGAGGGCCATTTGCTGCTGGCCTGGAAACACAGATTGTTTTGCATGCATGTACATAAGTCTCTTCATTGTGAATAGGACCCAAAGTGATTAAACAAGCACTCTTAATATGTTAATTTATAATTTTAATTACAACAATCTTGTATATATAGTCATTAGCGAATACTAATATAAATATTTTTCTACCTTTTTATTCATAATGCATAAACCAATCATCCAGTTACTTCTCGGCAGTTGCCTGTTTCCGTTTCATAATACAATCTTTGTTCTTAGTTATGAATGCATTTTGTTCATTCCTGTCTTGAATAATCCCTCATTAAGCTAGTCACTTTCTGCTCCATGCTAAAAAGGAAAAATTATCATGCAAATGTGGCATGCCATATTAAAAAGCACATTACCAAACACTTTTGTTGCTGTCCTTCAATTAGTTTCCCTTCTTTGAATTTAATTTCATTTGTTGTTAAACTACTGACTTGATGTATGGACTCATGAATTTGAGGCTGCTGCCAAGAATGTAGCAGGAAAAAAAATCAAAGCCTCTTCAGAAAGCTACAGAGGCAAAGCTGAAATGAATTTGCTTCACCTTTGACAAGAACACTTGAGCAGCACTGGAATCCTCTGATGATTCAGCTTGGCTAATTATCCAATTATTTATTCCAAGAATAAAGACGCTGTTTTACAATTAGAAAAGTGTAAAGTAATCTGAGAAATTTCGTAATGACAGATGACTTAAGTAACTTCCGAGATAAATAGAATCTGCTCAAACTTGTCTTGCCAAGTGTTCAAGCTGTAGTTAAACTGCTTTTTGAGTTTCAGGAAATCAGTAGAGACTCAGAAGTTATTTGTTTCTTCTCCCCTACCAACCACATATTATATGCCAGAAAATAGCTCAAAACATCTCAGTTTGTTCTTTCTCCTCTCTGTCAAATTTACAACATTTTTAAGCTGTGTTTAAGTTGCATTCCTCTTGATTAAAAGCTTTTGGTTCAAAGCAATACTTTTTAATTGCCTAATAATATAAGTCAGTTCTTAGGAAAGAACCGTGCATTTAGGAGTTCATTTGCAATATAACTGAAAAATTCATTGCATGGCAGTAAAACAATTTACTGTTAATTACAAGGAGAAGAATTTGCTGTACCATGCTCACAGATTGCCATGAATCATGCAGCACTCCTAGAGATTTATAACAGATGTGTAAGTGGGATGAATTAGCAGGGTTTAATAACAGAGACACAAATCATGCAGACTTCAAGGAGCTTTAATTGATATACTAGAATGTGACGGGCATGAATCACTCAGCCATTCAACAGCACTGTAACATATGGTCAGCTCAATATGCTGCATCTTAAATCGGTTGGTGAGTCGTTGGTTGTCCCATATGGTGGAAGCAATATATTTTTCATGATTTTAAAAAAATACAGTGTATTACATGTATTTTGAAAGAAATATGATTGCAACATATCCATGTTACTAAATTTTCTTTTGATGTCCATTGTGGGTGGGTTTTTATTCTTTTTTTGAGAAAGAGTTCAAAATGGACTCTGAAGAATCTCTTAAAACTCGAAATATTTTCAGAAGACATAGGTGTTATTGCTTGACTCATTTGCTGTTGAAATAACTGATACCATTGTGAAGTGCAGAAAAAGAGAAGAACATACCTGAAATGCAATGGCAAACTCAGGATCCTCTGGACTAATTACTGATAGCAAAAATTAAATGGGTGACCCATAGCGAGGCGTGTAATTTTACCTGCAAGGTAAACTCCAATATGAAAAGAAAAAGATATTTTCTGTAACTTTTTGTCCTTGAATTTGCTGGTTTCTTATTTTTTAATTTGTACATAGCATTTTTGGATTCAATTTAACAAGAATTAAAAACTGTATACTTTTCGTTGCTGTTACCTTCCTGAACCATTCAGTGTCTGATTGTAGACTTTGGTGGAAGAGTATGCAAATACCTACCTACAATAATCTGAGCAGAAGTTACTCAAACATATGTAAGCCTGTAAAATTTAGCCACAGTGTAAATATGTTATTCCTGGGACAAGAATCTGGCAGAGTATGGAAAAGCTTTAGCAGTTGTATTAGTAAACCTGACAGACTTGAGAAAGGAGTATTGTATCCTTAGAACCATGGCTGCCAGAATTTAATGTCAACAATTAAAATTTATTTTGATCCTTACCTAGTGTTTATTACTGTTTGTATACACAACAGACCTTACTAATACAGAGATGCACTATTAGATGGAATTACCATCTGTTCAGAGCGAAATGCTGGCATCTGTCTTCGAGCCTAAAACTAAAATGATATTATTTCAAACAAAACAAAATTAACTGCTCTTTACTTACCAACTTCATTTTTGTGTACATGTGTGTGCATAAACACATGGGAAGGGCTTGTTTGTAATGACCTGTATAGCAACATCTATATTTAGATATATGACTTCAGCATAAGCTGTATGGACCATCTGTCTTTATTGGTCTTTTCTGTGCCCTCTGCTACACAATGGCATGCAGTAATCATGGGCTTTTAAATACTGTTTTAGCCTTATAATATATTAAATATGTATTATATAGCAAGACATTAAAACTACATAATTAAAATACACAAAAATGTGACTTTGAATCCACTAAAATGCAGTATGCTCATTATTTTGACAGATGTGTCTTAACAGAACGTGACTAAAAAAAATTAAATAGGTAAAATTACTCTCGATTCATCTTTCAGAAAGTAGCTACAGGTACCACAGTGACACCTTTAGGAAAATATATACTGTATCTTTTAGTGTTGAATATTTTTAATTTCTGCATTTAGTACCCTGCTGGGCTAGTGCTACAGATTTATTTCACGACTTGTCTGTTTCTGTGTGCAGTTGGGTTTTCTGTTTTGGTTTTTTTGTTATTTTTTATTTGTTTGTAAATACTTATGTAACCTGTTCTGTACAATTTACTGCTGTCTTGATGCACAAGAATTCTGAAGCATCAAGGAGACTGTAGTTTAAATACTAATGCTGTAGCAAGGATGTTACTTTCTAAAAGGGTAGTCTTGTGTTCCATATATCACAAAATAATAAATTGTGTCATGCCAATGTTTAATGCGTGTACACAGTGCATTAACTGTAACTGTAGTACATTTATTTGTGCTAGAGGAGACTTGAAAATGATTAAAAAATCAATACTTCCCTGTCAGAGAAGCAAGTGTTACGATGCATTTAAGTAGTTAATTGCATAAGCCCCATAAAAGCTTCAGGTTTGGGTATCAGAGATGCCATAATTATGGTCCAAGTAACTGCCGTTTATTAATACTAGACTTTAAAGGAAGATGTAGTTATTGTCATCGTGCTAGTCAGCTGTATGCATGTTAAAAATAATGAATTTTAGCATTTCTGTTTTGCCATCAGTAATCTGAACTGGAGGGCTCAACCTCTTCAGTTCGCATTTGAAATGCTGACGTAGGCTGGTTCCCTCAAAGGTGAAGTTTTGATTGTTAAGCCATGTTTTCTATTTAAACTTGTGCATTAATACCACAATTCATTAGTGCTGTGCCCTACTTATGCAGGAAAGCTTATGACCTCACACTGCATTACTTCGATTTTGACATTGTAAATTTCTGTCATCACTTGTGCTACTAATTAGATTGTGAAGTCATAAATGATACCTAAGCAGGAATTTACAGCACATAGTGCCATTGGCAGTTTCCCAGTTCCCCCACTCCCTGCTTTCTCCAAGAAGAATATCTATTCAGTTATGGGGTGTGGGGGACAAAGAAAAAGAAAAAAGAAGGAAGTAATATACCACTGGCAAATAGGAAAAATGAAAAATATGTTAATGATCTTGGAAATGCGGGAATGTTTAAAAGGATGTTATTAATTCATTTTAAATGAAGCAATCTCTCCTTCTCTAAAGAACTCATGCTATGTACAATGCTGGGCTGTGAAGTAATATGCCAGATTTTGAAGGCCCATATTTTAATTCAGGTTTTATTGTTCTCGAAAGGCGTTTATTGCTCTTTACTGTGTCATTATGGGAACAAGTACTTTTTACAAGTTGTCATTGTATTTCACTTCCAGGGTACAAATGAAGTTTCTGTTGTTAAATCCTTTTCTTTATCAGGGAAAGAAGGGAAGAAAAAAAGACAAGACGTATACAGATTCTATATGTGGCAGAGTGTTCTCATACTTCTCCAGATGATGTCTCCTATTGTATCAGTGATGGTCCATTTCTTTCCACCTGTATGACCATCATGTCATTATCCAAACAGGTCATGCTGCCCTCCAGTGGCTTACTGTACAGTATTTTATAAAAAAAATGGAATAAGTTTGGTTAATAACTCAGCTATAGAGTAGCCAATGGCATCAGAGTGTGTAAAAGAATATCAAAGTATTGGGTTTAATGGTAGGAGGATCATCCTAATAATATAAAACTATCTTATGCTGCTACCTTCATGGAAAGAGTCTTGTTTGGAGTCTTGGTGTGCACCAGAATTGGTGGAGAAAAGTTAGAGAGGGTCCTTTTCTTGAACTGAGTAATTATCTGAATGCAAGCTGGTGTCTGGTGTGCATATCATGAGAACAAGCAAGTGGGCCTTCAATATTGGCGACAGAGAGCTGTTCTGCTCCTCTTGGTGAGGATAAGTCCAGTGACAAGAGACTCCTGTTGTCGTGTACCATACCGAGATGTAACAAGAGTTAAATTAACTGTTCAAATTTTCCTTTGGTTTTTTGCTCACATCCACTTGTGAAAGTCGTACAGATACACACTTACAGGGAGTTTGGCATGAGAGGCCCATCAAGGAAGGAAGGAATACAAATATATTGTTTATGAAGATGCTGATGAATATTCTCAAAGATTATGAACAAAAATATTTTAGATATAATTACAGAGACATTTGTCTAAAGCCTGAAGAAACAAATAAAGTATTTCTTGTGCAACTGAAAGTAAGTTTCTCATAAAGATTAAGAATATTTTTTGAGGTTTTTTTCTCTCCTAATTAAACTTCTATGGATATCCATATTTATTCTTAAGAAGATCAGAAGGTGAAACAGGATGTTTTGTAAAGATTATGTTATGTGCAATAAATAATTTCCCAAGTGTTATGGACAATGATACCTAGATAACTTTTTTTGTCCACAGCTCCAAGGAAACTTAGTGCCCCTCGTGTTGAAGGAATAAACAGCACAACAGTAAAGATAATTTGGAATGTACCTGAAGAGCTTAATGGGCCTTCTCCCATCTACCAGGTGGAAAGGATGGATTCATCGTTAGCTACAATGAGTATAGAAGTAACAAAAGGGATCCGTTTCCCAGGAAATGGGTATTACAGATTTGCCAGTTCCACTCTCCCCACCAATACCTACTTTACAGGTAAATGAGTTTAAATTACTTAGAAAATGTACTAATTGTACTCTGCATTTGTTTTACCATTTAATATCATGTTCTATAAACGTTTTATGTTAAAGTAGGGAAGTTCTAACTTATTGAAGTAATGTAATGATTAGTGATGTATGGGCTATTTTGATTCTCACTTATGTGGAAATCATTGGACATGTGGGATTTTTATTACCTCATGTTTGGACAGAGAGATGTACATGACAGTGAATGTTGCTGCATATTTGACTTGTTTCTGAGTTCTAAATATAAGATTTTATTTATTCTTCTGGGATAAAAACTTTTTAATTAATTTGCTGTGAGTGCTAAGATGTGTTTTATTTGGTACCTTTTTGAGGATTCCTGGGGCTGCATAAGCACTCAAAAATCTCTGTCTTCCAGGTTCAAAGCATTTGTGTTGTGATCCTGTTTGTTTTGTTAAGGAAAGAAAAAAGCCTGCCGCTCTGGCAGAATTCCACTCTTTCTGGGCCTTTGGATGTTGTCTCTTTTTTCTTGATTAGTTACTTTACTTTGGAACCAGGAGATTTTCAGATTGAAGCAGACCTATGTCCTGTTTCTGTGATTCTCATCGTTTGCTGATGCCTTCACTTCTGGGATAAAGCAAAGATATAGACAATATGTTTTTTGCAAAAATGAACCTGGTTGCGTGTTCGAGATGTTGTAGAGGTCTGTAAGTGACATCTTGCATTCGCATGCATGAAGTATGAGTGTTTAAAAGAAGAAATAGCAGAGCTGAAGACTTAAAAAAAGTGTATGAAAGGTCTATGTGTGTGTATATTTATCTCAGGTCATGAGAATGATAGCAGGAAGGGGAAATCCAAAAGGAATCTAGGTAACTGTAAGAGCAAGCATCAACTAGCACACTGATGGTGCAGGGGCCACACCAGTGGCAGTGAGACAACTTAACGTGGTACTAAGCCTTGTTTGTTAAGAGAGAGAAGGGCTGCAAAAACCGTGCAGCATTGTTGGCACATAAAACAATGCTGGAGCTTTGGAGAGCACTCAGCTGACATTCCTTGTCTTTGGGGTCACCACAGGTAATTCTGGCAAGGATGTTTGAGCAATCAGTACTTGCAAGTGTGTATGTGGAAATTCAGGTTTTGTTTAAAACAGAAATCAGCTTCTTGCCTCTCTATGATCACTCAGTGAATCTGACTTAAAAAAGCGTTGAAGATGCCTTCACATTTTTTTCTAGCTAGGTGCTTACTTGACTGATAAATAATAACAAGTGATAATATGTTAGTTAAATATTGACACCGTGTTGACTGGCACAACCTGTCTCTGTGCAGGAATCTGTAGGAACAGCTGTTGGACTCCTTTCCTCATCCAAATTGCTCAGTGGTTTTCCTGACATCAGTTTGCACCCTTTACTGTATATTTAGAAAAAAACCCTTTGATATGTTTCTTCTGTTGTCAGTTGTGTCTATTTGTAACCAAGCAAGCCCAACACCAATCTACCCAAGTGTCGATTCACTCTGGAGTTTAGTTATGCTCCATAAGCTGAGACTGATGCCTTGAGGAAAGTTTATTGTGATGGCTGAGATGATTTGAGAGAGTTTGGACAAGCAGATTGGGAGAAGTTAAAATAAAGCTCCCTTCATATTGGCAGCTGATGGCTGATAATACTGTATGGATAAATATAATTTATCATAGCTTTGGATTGTGATCTTTCTCTTCTGCCAGCTATTAGTCAGAGTATTTGGAGACAACCTAGAACTAAAACACGCTAGGCAATTTGTCCAGACATCTGCTAGTAATGACTGACAATCAGATTGAATCAGTCTGTTTGGTACCTGGAAATGTGTAGTTCGGGTTTGGCAACTCAATAAAGATTTTGAGAAATATAAATCTGGGTTTTTCTAAGTAGGTCATCTGTCCTTCTTCCAAAATATGATGGAGGGGAAAATGATAGCAAAGCCAGGAGAGTTTAGAAAAACAGACACTTAAGCGGATGAAAAATATTCTTTAACTGCACTCTGCAGTTGTTTTGTTGTGGAGACCCTCTCTTACTACCCGTTTCTGAAGACAAGCAGTTGGCAATTGTGCTTTATGGATGGAGCAGCTTTAGTGTGCGTGCAGCTGTGTACATTTTTGACACAAAAGTGTGCCAGCTTGTATATGTCAGTCAGCAGACAGATACTTCTCAGTGCATCTGGGATCTCCCACTGTTAATCCAGAAAAAGATTGATCAGTTTATTCATTGCTAGTAAATGCAGTTGTCCTCACTACTTCCCTGGCTGGTCTTACAGTCCAAGGTGCAAGTAATAGGGGCAGATGTATTTTCTGTGAAATTTTCCAAATTCATCTTAAAAATAAGAGTTACTCAATAAACACTGGCTACACTAAGCAGTGTCCTGTCTGTAACAAAGCCTCCAGCTGCACAGGAAGATGTGTTCTGAGTGCACATTAGGTGAGAGGAAATCAGGTAAAAAGATTTTTTTCTGCTGGAACTGTCCACATGCAACTTTTCAGCTCTTCAAACTGTGAAGAAGTGTTTTAGCCATGAATAATATCATTTCCCAAATGATGCAGACTTGAGTTTTAGTACTTAATTGCATTCCTTGAAGTTCTTAGATACAACAGCATTCGTTGTATCTATCAAAATACCACAAGGCAAAGGAGAGCTGTTAGTGTTCTTGTTTTAGCTAAGGAACTTATCCATCTCCCATCACTCTGAAAACTGGGATATTTAGGTGTTTATCTTCGTATCTTCCCCGTGAGACAACAAACTGGTGTGATTCTGATTTAACATCTGGGGAGCTGAAGTTCAGATTTTTCTTAATGTAGGACTTTATACTTAAAAGGATCTTTAGAAATGGCTAGAAGGTTTTACAAATTATTTATTTTGTATGGTTTTCTTTTATTGGTCCAGCTTGTGTGCCATGGCTGTGAGTCTGGAGTCAGAATGCTGCAGTACCTGTTGTGTTTGCCTTTCTGGTTCTCATTGCCAAGAGAATATCTATTTTATACAAGGGGTAGACAGGCAAGCTTGGAGTTCAAATGTCATTCCTCTTGGATGCTACTTGTTTTAAAAGGAAATTATTCATGTAATATTGATCAAAATGCAGTCTACTCCGACGAAAGTTTTGTGTTTGGCCTTGCTTTGAATCCAAGTTTTCTGAAATAGGATAATACACTTAAAAAGAAGTATGTCTTGCCTGCACTATGTAATCTTTGCTAACCTCTACATGATGCGTATTCAGCTCTGTAATAATTAGAAAATAACTGTATGAGGTAAGATGTTAATATATTAAGCATTACAAGAAGAACTCTTTTTTACAATGACATTTTTAGTGTTGTAAAGTGGTCTTAAAAATGTGTATTTAAAAAAAAATATAGATCTGTGCTAGTGTTTTTACGGCCAGATTCTGGCTCGGATACACAGACGTTTCTCAGAGTGGAGAATCTTTCCAGTAACGATGATTCTTAGTGATTTTGCCATGGAACACTGCACAGGCGTCGTTTACATTTGTTCTGAGCAGAAGTGCTGAGAATGGCTATGGTCATTTGGTGTTGGGTTTCCCCATAGCTCTTCATCCCAGTGAACTCTCTTTGCAGCAATGTAAAACAAATTCCACTCCGTAGGATCTTGAGCAAATGTTTGATAGTTAGTCAAAGGGGCAGATATTTTCATTAGTTTGTGCAGCCAAATAAACAGACCTTTTCCAGCATCCCAACAAAACTTTGTGGGATGCATTATGACTGAATACCAAGAAAATGAACAGGATTAGAGATCCTAAAACAGTGTAAGAGGAAAGGCCAAAGAAAATGGTGTAGTTTAGAAAAATGAAGACTAAAAGGAGACACTATAATGGTGTTAAAATATATAAAAATATGTAGTTTAAGAGAAGAGAATGAACTTTTCGTGTTTACTGTGAGTAAAGTGGCAATGCACTCATAATAAGCTTAAAATACAGCAAGGTAGATTGTCTTTTTTTTCTAAAAGATTCGGGCTAGTTGAGCAAAAGAATTCATTGTTGTTAAAAGAAATGAAAGCTCTGACACTGCAGATTTTAAAGAATAGTTGGATGAGCATTTGTCAGGAATAACCTGGGTAAAATTGATTCTGCTTTGGAGTAAGTGGATTGTTTTTGTGACCTCTAAGAATGTTTTCCAAACATATATCCTATTATAAACTCAGACTAACCCAATGAAACTAGGAAAAATGTTCATTTCACCAAATAACTTTTAGTAGGAAAGAGCTGCCTTTTTCTTTTCTGATTGACAATTTTCTGTGTAGAGGGAAGGTTGCATGAGTTGAACAAGTTTTGCTTCTATTTTATTTTTCTCCTCTAGATATTTTCCAGCATTTCTTTTTACAACTAATAATTTGAGATGGTTAGAAATGAATTTTAATCACTAATTCAGAATAATGTAATAATTTAGTGTTGAAGAGAAATTATCTAGTCTTCTTGCTTATATTGAGTCCAGCTAGACCTGTTTAGACCTTTGTCTACTTTTCCCTCTGTATGTAGCTAAGTATGTTTGCAAATATTGTTCCAGTTTCCAGTTTGACCCGTCTTTTGGTTTACTTTTCTCCCTTATATCTGTACAAAATTTTCTGCATATGAACTTGTGTCCATTGCCTCTTGTTCTGTCACTACAGAGGTCCAAGAAAGTGGGCTTCTTCTTTATATCCTTCGGGGAGGTAATTGAAGGCGGCAGTCATTTCCTCCTTCTTTCCATGCTTAAGACTGAACAAACCCTATTGTCTCAGCCTCTTGTTGAGTGTCATGTACTTTTGCCCCCTGACTATCTTGGTGCCACTGCACTGGATTTGTTTCAATCTGCAAGTACCTTTTGTATTTGGTTTTTGTTTTGTTTTGTTTTGGGTTTTTTGGGTTTTTTTTTTTTGTCTTGTGTTTTTTTT
>VZTD01000744.1:501349-599737 GCA_013397725.1 Rhagologus leucostigma | reverse complement strand
GTTTTTTGGGGTTTTGTTTGTTTGTTTTGGTTTTTGTGGTGGTGGTGGTGGTGTTGTTTTGGTTTTTTTTGTTTGGTTTTTGGTTTTGGTTTTGTTTTTTTAATGCCAGAGTACCCAAAACTGCACTGTAGGACTGCATTTGCCTCTGCTGGATTTCACAAGGTTTCTGTCAGCCCATTTCTCCAGCCTGCTAAGGTTTCTCTGTGTTGCCGTGTATCCACTGCAGCCCTCAGTTTTACTTTTTTTTAATTGCCTCCAAACTTTTTGATAGCACACTCCATTCCATCACTTGGGATCCACTTTAATGAATAGAACTGTTAAACAGAATTGGTCCCAGTACCAGTTTCTTGTAAATGCTGCCCACTGGGCTTTGTGCCACTTGTCACAAGCCTTTGAGTCCTGCTGTTTAGCCAGTTTTTTACTCACTTTTATAGTCCACCTGTGGTCCATCTATTTCTCCAGACGGATGGCAAGGATTCCCTAATCTACAGACACAGCTTTACAGCAAATGCAGTTAAATTTGTTTGCTTCAGCCTTACACTAAAAAGTTGGAGAGAAGGAAGAGGAGGAGAGAAATCTGTCCTTTTTGCTTAGTTTGGCTTTATGTATTCTTTGTCTCTCTGCTGGCATTTTTTCCTTTCATAGCTTTTGAAGAATCAGCCGTTTTTATTTCATTACATTGAACTGAAGAAAGTAAACAAGATTTTCTGAGGGAGAAGCTATTACAAAAGAAATTCTTACTCCAAGCTTTTGAATACTCTGAGAGAAAGAAAGAGAGCACATTTGTTTGGAGGACTTGAAGAACATACTTTTTGTCGGGGAACTTTTAATATTGCTAATAATTTTTCGGACTTTTGTATTAAATCATACACTAAAAAGCTCTTGGAGAACTCGCATTTTGTTGTGTCCTTTCTGTCTAGGTTGTTGCCACAGGACTTGTCCTTAGAAATTCTTTTAATTTTTATGCCAACTTCTTACATTTTCACCTCTTGTCTTCACAAAAGAATGATTTGAACCCACATCTTCATCTTCTGTGAAAGAAAGATAAAGATCTTCTATATCACTGTCAAGTGGCTGGCTTCAGTAAGAAGGAGAACCATCCTTTTTTCTGCCTGAGAACTGTTTGCACAGAGATTTTAGGTAGAATTTTATCTTAGTACTTAAAATGAATTCACAGTTTCATCTTGAAAAACACATTCCTTCCTTTCTTCCTTTTGAATTCCAAGAAGCCTAAAGATAGGGAGCGAGAGAGGAGCTGCATATAGAGGAAAAGGAGTGATCCAGCACAACAAAGTGAACTCTGCTGCTTTATGAACAAAACAACTTAAAACATTTTTGAACATGCACAACAGGGACTTAGGCAACAAATAAGCCAAGCTGATGCTGACCTTGCCAGTGTTACAGGGGAAATATTTTCACTTAGATGAACTGGTTTTCTAGGCACCGACATACTTTCTATCGGTAGGAAGTAGCTGCTTTTTCTTTCTTTTTCTTTTTTTTTCCCAACTGTAGCCAGTACAGAGAAGAACAAGAAAAAAAGAATCTCACCTTGTGTATTATTTTTCATATTTATCTGTTGTACTGTAACAGATCAACTATGCAGCACAAGCTTTGGCATACAAGTGCAGTTTGGGGTTTTATTCTGCATCTTCTTGGCTTTAGTGCCAAAGTAGATTTTTGCCAGTGTTGTGTGACATTCTGCACTACGTGGTTAAAACCCATTTTTTTTTGCTTGTGCATGGTAACTTTTAGAGCACACAGTAGTGCTGTACAATGGAAGTTGTAAAAGCAGGAGCTTTCCCACTGTTATATCAAGCTGCCAGTGGAAAGGCACTTTCCTAGACTAGATCATAGTTTCAGCTGTCTGTGAAAAACCGGTTACAGAATTGGGTCTTTTGATTATCACAAACACACAAGATGACCTGTTCTTTTAAAAAGAGCAGTTCTTCCCATTTTGTCACAACTCTAGCTGGGCTTTCACTAATTTTGTGCTGACATGATTCATTATTTCGGAATGTTGTAGGCATTCTCTCTGCAGGTGTCAAGCCTAAGAATTAGCAGAAGAAACAGTTATGGAAGTTCTGTGTTTTGCTTCAGGCATGACATCTTCTGGGATTCCTTTTGTGCTTGTGTACCGTTAAGAAAAGGTGCAAGATGGAGGGACTCACTCAGAGAGATTCAGGGAAATAAAAGTTGCTGAAAATAGCAAACAAAATGAAAAAGCTATAAGATAAAACACTGCACAAAGGCATGATGTTTATTTAACTTAAAAAAAAAATTAAAATAAAGGGGGCAGTGGAAGGTACCAAGCATCTCTTGAAAGCTTAGCTTGCCAGAGATCCATGTACTCTGTGTTAAATGGAGGCAGATTTCACTTCAGTTAGAGCAAATAGTACAGATCAAATAAAGAATTTGAAGCAGGTTTGAACATAGAAAAGAGTAATTCAATGCGTGGTCACCTTCTGGAGTGAGTGTGTGAATGCTTCTGGAAATTCTCAAACTCAAATACCGATGGTGCAGAGATATGTGAAGGAAAAGTGACTATTTCTAATGATTTTCATTTGCTAGAGCAGTTGCAGGTCTTCCATAATAGTACTTCAGTACTTTATAACATTTTTGTGAGATGCTTGTGTGCTGGTATAATAAACTTATAACCCAAAGTACTTTTTCAGAGAGGGATTTGATGAGAAATGATAGGTTGGACCAGATGATCTTTGTCTTTCTGGCTTTCTTGGCAAAAGTGTAGTCTAGACAAGATGGCCCAATACTCTGTCCAGTATCTGAATCTTAAGTGTCCAGAGCTGGGGAATCCACCACTTCTTGGGAACATTATTCCAGTGGCTGGCTCATTGTGAAGTGTTTCATCTTGTGTCCAATTGGATTCTCCCCAGGAGTAACTTGTGCCCATTACCCTTTGTCTTTTCCATGTAAAAAGGGACTCCAGCTTCCTTGTAGCCACTCTTTACATACTGGAACATGGTGATAAGGTCTTCCCTGATCCTTCTTTTCTCAAGGCTGAACAAACCCAGTTCTCTCAGTCTTTCCTCATATGACAGACTTCCCAATCCTTTGATCATCTTTGTGGCCCTTCTCTGGACTCTCTCCAGCCTGTCCACATCTTTTTTGCACACCAGGGTCCAAAACTGAACACGGTGTTCCAGGTGTGGCCTTTCGAGCACTGAGTAGAGGAGAACAATGACTTCTTCATCTGTGCTGGAGATGTCCTTGTTGATGCAACCCAGCATCCTGTTGGTTTTGTTTGCCACAGCAGCACACTGTCCACTCATATTGAGTTGCTTGTCCCAAGACCCCCAGATCCTTTTCCACAGAGCTTTTTCCCAGCTGGGTAGATCCCAGCCTGTGCTGTGTTCCTGGTTTGTTTTCCCGGATGCAAGACCTTTTATTTGTCTTTGTTGAATTTCGTAAGGTTCTTGTTAGCCCATTCTTTCAGTCTATCCATGTCTTCCTGCAGGGTGCCTCTCCCCTCTGAAGTGTCCAGTTCCACTCAGTTTGGTGTCATTATCACATCTCATCAGGGTACACTTAGTCCCATCATCCAGATTAGGAAGATATTAAACATCTTTAGGCTCAGTATTGGTCTCTGAGTGAGCCCTCTTGTGACAGGTTGCCAGTTTGAAAAGGAGCTATTTACCACCCTCCTCTGGGTGCTGCCTGACAGCCAGTTCCCACCCACCCCACAGACCACTTGTCTGAACCATCACACATCGGGTTCTCTAGGAGGAGGCAGTGGCAAACTCTATAGAAAGCCTTGGTGACGTTGAGATAGAAAATGTCCACTGCTTGCCCCACATCCACTGAGGATGTTACTTTGTTGTAGAATGCAGTCAGGTTGGTCATACATGATTTGCCCTTGGTGAATCCTTCCTGAATTTCCTCAATTGTGCTTCATCTTACATGTGGCAGCCCGCAGGAAGGTTCATTCCATAACTTTGCCAGGAACTAAAGTAGGAGTGATGGGCCTATAATTTCCTGCGTCATCCTTTAAGCCCTTCTTATAGATGGGAGTGACATTAGCCTTCCTCCGTTAGTCTTCTGGAATTTCTCTCGATCTCCACAGCTTCTGAAAGATTGTGGAGACTGACCTTGCAGCCATGTCAACAAGCTCTTGGAACACCCTCAAGTGGATATTGTCAGGCCCTATCAATTTGTAGAGGCCAAACTCCTGTAACAGTTCACATATAAATTCTCCCTTTACTGATGGTGAGCCTAAGTTTGCGTCAACCTTGATTTTTGTGCTGGTGAAGATGAGGGTGAAGAAAGTGTTTCACCATTGCTGGTGACTAATTCACCTCTCCTGCTTAACAGCGGGCCAAAATTTTCCTTCTGATTCTGTGGAGAGTTTTCAACAAGGTTTCAGGAAAGAGACAATTACCACTGTATTTGCTAGAGAGATACTTAAAGTGAAATTAATGCTTTCTGGTACATGCCTGGCCCTTATTTAGATTATTTCTATAATGGGTTATTTAGTCCAATGACTTCAGACATTGTGTTTGACTAATACTGAGCCTTTAAATTATTTCTGCTTTTAAGATACGAATTCCTTCCCATGTTGTTTTTAAGGAGTGAGGATGTAACTACTGAATTATGTATTGACTAAAGTGTGTGAGGTGTCATGCATTGATTATGATTGCATAGTGAATTTGATCAGGAAATTTTCATAATAATAATGTAAGGAAGCTTTTCACCTTCTAATTGATTTTCGGGGCGATTAAATTAAGACCTTGTCTAAGTACGACTGTCCTTATCAATTACTGGCAGAATAGAGAAATTAAAGGATTAAAAATTTACGTGTGTTAAGATTCAGTATTTAAGGTCTAAAATCAATCAGATCATAGACTGAATAATTCCATTATGGCAAAACTATCATTCAGGATTAGACTGTGATAATTTGGAGGAAAAAAAAAGCTGTCTGCAGTAGTACATATGGGAAAAATTAAGTTTGCGAAGTTAAGCACCTAGAGCTTAAGAAATGGAGATAAAATAAACAGCATGCACTTCATTCAGCTGTGTTATATGTTATGATGACATATAGCCAGTTGATTAAAAACTGTCTTTCCATAGGTTCTGTGTATGGTATGGACCAGCTGTTGCCTTTTGAAAATCCTTTCTCTTCCTGTTTTGTATATGGCTTTCTGTCTGTCTTACTGTACATGTCTATTCTTAAGTGCATGCAGCTTTAATTTTTTTCCTGTGCTGTTTTCACTGGAGTACCAGAGTACTTTATAATCATTGATATACATTTTTACAACTCTTACATTACCAGTTTTGTTTTATGAATAGGCACTTTGTGTAAAAAAAAAAAAAAGAGGAATTAATGCTAATTTTGAGTTTTACGTAGGTAGGACCTGAGTTTTCAGACTAGTTCATGTGTTTAAAGTAGTGTTTCCGCCAACCCCTTTTCAATTAGAAGCACTTAACACTTCCACAGATCTCCATGAGGTGTTTGAATGTAAGTGCTCAAGAAAATGAAGAGTGAATAACAAGTGAATAACTCTGAAAAATTCGACTTAAGTGGTTTACCTCACATTGCATAAGAACTTTGTGGCAGAGGTGGGGACAGATTTCTCCAGAGTGACATTGAACTGCGCTGGCTGTGAACCTGTCCGATCACTTTTTGTACTCCCCTTCCTCTTTCATTAAACATCCACAGAGCACTACATCAAAAAAGACAGGCTTCTGTGCACAAAATCCTTATTTGCTACATGAATTCTGTGTTAGTTGCTGAACATCATAAAATCCTTGAGGCAGATATCTTATGGGAAATGTGTTTGTATAATTGTAGACTGTATCGTTATTCATCCTCTATTTGGGTATGCATTAATTTCTTGCAGACAGTTTTGGTTTGGTATTTCCTAATTTTAGGGTGTTTACTTTTATCTACATAATGTGGCTTAAATAGTTATTCTGACTAGTAATTAAAAAAGTTCTAGTGTGATAGGAGAGTCCCAGACATATCCATCATTTGGAACATTGCTGATAAATACAGATGTCAATGGTTAGAAATCTTTAATATTCATAAAATCTCTGATCTCGACTATCAGGGACATTGACTGCTGCACTAGATGCACATCTGTATGTGAAGGATAGAGTGAATGCTTTTCCAGTGTATTGTGTTTACAACAACATGTATTTCAATTGGATTTATAAGGAGAGTTCTTATTAGTGGTTGTAGGCTTTCCTCTGCTTCTTTTTACCCTTCTCTCCCTTTTTTTGATTTCTTTTGCTTTTCAATTATTTTACCACAGTTTTTGCACTAACCATGATTTGTTTCTTGCTTCTCCCTCTTCCACTCTCTCTTTTTCCCTCCTCATTTTACTATTATTGTCTTCCTTCTGTGTTCTTCCAAGTGTTGTCTTCCTTTTTTTTTATATTGCCTGTCATGAAGTGGCAGAAAATTAAGAGGACAAGAAAAATACTTTTTGCCTTCCTTTCTACTTGATGGTTTAGTGAACCATCAGGATTTGGTGTCCAGGATGAATTTCATGGAAGAGTCTTCTTAGTCCCTAAATTTCTAAGATGCAAATTCTCCACACAAACGTAATTTTTCTTTGAGAATTTCATCATCAGTCTCTAGATAACCATTGTGCAAACAGCAGTTTCCTGAAATTGATAAATTTAGACTTCTATTTTTTTTCCTTCGGGATAATCATTCTCCAAAAAATTCATATGTCTGTTCCATAGAAAGAAGGAATCAAAAATCTTAAAAACTTTTCTTTTTTAAGATTATGAAAGTCATGTAAATTAATTCTTCAGAATAATTGTGAAGAAGTATTTGGCATGGAGAAAATATGGTTAGGAAAGATTTCTTTTTCTTACTTTTAGAAACAAATTAAAAAACCTAGAATTGTACATCAACAATTATATTGACAGAGTAACTGCAAAATTATTGTGCAGTATAATAACTGAGACTCCAGAAAGCAACTGTTAGCGTGACCATTAGAATGAAAACACAAACCTGCCAAGTAGTACTGTTCAGGTGTAAGGACCATTTAATATAGTGACAGAAATGTCATAAACAGAATTAGTGGAGAACTCATGATCTTGATAGCAAATTGTTGCATGGCTTTTTTTTAATTAAAAGCTATTGTAGAGAATTATGTACTGTATTTGTTGTAGAAAGATCTCAAAAAGTAACTATAATCTCTCTCTGTATATACCCAAAATGAGATTTGATCTAAAGTAGTTAGATCTGCGCTTACTGACTTAAGATCTATAATACCTTAAGATTAATTGGGAGCATAAATGGAGAAGCTGACAACCTGGAACCTTGACTGCTTAAAATTGCTGACCCAATTACTGCTAAGCCCTTTGCTGACATGTTAATATGTCTATTTAAACTGGTAAATCACCACCATTTCGGTGCGTGCTGGAGTTGGTCCATCGGACGAAGGAAGATGTAAGTTTAATTTAAATAATTATTGACCTATTATGACCTTTTCATTTCATTTGCACTGCTCCTCTCAAGGTAAGCAATTATATTTTTATAGTGTTGGATGGTAATCAATGTACAGGAGCTATCTTTATTGATTTAAGTAAGGCCTTTGATCTGGTAATCACTAACTATTGCTATCTAGACTGGCCTTAACTATATCGGATATTACTACAGTTATTTGGTTTTAAAATAAGCAAAATTTAGAATCGCATTAAGATATTGCAACCAAAGTTAAAAAGATTGGAAATCCAAAAGGTTTGACTTCAAAAATCTTCCTTAGAAATTGGAAATAGCTTATTTTATACAACCCATGCAATTTTTTTTGAGTTATAACTCAGTTTAGGTCAGCAACCTGATTTTTTTTTTTTTTTTAATATCAAGTAGATGGTCCTTTTGGAATAGTTTTACTTAGAAAAGTCTGGCATTTAAATTTTTTAAAAAATTTGCTACCCCTATTGAACATTTCTGGGAGGAAGGTTTAGTTCATTGCTTGTTTATTTAGTTCTGCCTTATAGTGTGAATTGAATTGCAAGCTTCTGTTCTTCCATTTCTGGATGGAAAACAATCTGAAATTCTTTTTCTTCTCTTTTTTCTTTTTTTTTTTTTGAAACCAGTGTGCACACTTAGTGAATTTTTTAACCAATTTTGCCGGTTTGGCCGGCAATAAAGGAAATAAATAGTTTTTATCTCTTTCACTTTCCTTCGAGGAAAAATTTCCTTTTTTCCCCGAACCCTGTGGGGGGAAGGGTGGTTGTAACCTGGTTTTCTCTCAGGGGCTATATTACTAGATTTTGGCCAAACCGGCACAAACACTTATTCCCAAGACACCAATATTCATGTCAATGTGTGAGGAAAAAATAATTTAGATATTGGACCTTAGTCACAGTTTGCAAGTGGTACCTGAGTATCTTCCAAAACATGCTCAGCTAACTTGTTCTCATCTTTTTTTCTCACTCCTCATGTATCCACTTATTTTTTTACCTATTGCTTAACATTCTTCTCTAGACAGGCTTACTTTTTTTTGCCTCCTCTCTTTTGTTTTAATGTATGCCTTAGGAAAGCCTGACTAGGTCTAGGTTCAAACTGTCTTCAGAAATATGTGAAATTTGTGGTAATTTTTGATCTGCTCCTCTAACGAGTTCCAGGGCCTCTATCCTTCCTGCAAAGGCAGTTCAGTCTTGCTCTGGTGAGCCTTGAAACTAACAGCAGTTGTTCAGAGAGGTCACCAACATAATGAAAAGGGCACTCTTGAGATATCTTGAACCACTTCCATGGATGGCCATGAAGATTAATATTGGGACCTTACATTTGACCTAATATTCTATGGAGAGTCCGTGTAGTAAGCACAGCAAATGGGATGATGTGCTTGTGGCAGAGAGTGTAAATAAAACTGCTGCATTCTCCATTTTTGCTTTTTTTCCCCCTTTTTCTCCCCATTTTTTGTTTTTGGTATGTAAGCTAAAATACTGCAACTTGCTCTTGCTTAAGATCATGAAGGTGAGAGTTGTTGTGCCCAGGTGCATTCCTGAGAAGCAGTGGCATAGTGTCCTTGTTGGTCACAGGTGGAAGGAAGGTTTTTTATGCTGCTGCCTCTGCCCGCCTGTGCTGAAATGGCTGGAACTTGGTGTTTTGAACTGTGCTCATGAAGAAGTTGATGATACAGTAGAACTGATAATTAAGCACAGCAATGTGCTTCTCAGTCACTATGTTTTGTGATTTTGTTATCTGTAAATCCTGTAATATTGTAATTTTGAAATATTTTTTCTTCGTTGTGTACTGATAAAGCACTTAATTCTTTCCTATTTGCTCTATTTTGGTTTTAGGAACCGTTCTTTGTTTGTAATTTCAAAATTCTTCTGTCAGCATTCTATATTTTTATATTGTTCCATA
Source organism: Rhagologus leucostigma (assembly GCA_013397725.1). Classification (NCBI taxonomy): domain Eukaryota; kingdom Metazoa; phylum Chordata; class Aves; order Passeriformes; genus Rhagologus; species Rhagologus leucostigma. Next base: position 590,394 of record VZTD01000744.1, on the reverse strand, counting down.
TTACTAGTAGTTTTAATGGTGCAAGAAGGCAGGACTACAGTTGGCTTAATCCCAGCATTGTTGTTCAGTCGCATAAACTGTTCTTTTCAGTCTGTTGGTCAAAGGCTAAATGAGATGGTGAGTAAAGGTTGGGACTGATCAGCAGGCTTGAAAATTTTACCTTAAGTCTTTATCATGATCTCATTTTAGAACTGCAGGTGTTGATAGTGGAGTGACACATACACATGTGTGAATCTTTTATCTCTAAATGCTTGTAGAAGCATATTCCAATAGAGCATTTGATTTTAAAATTGTGTAGGTACTAAAATAAATATAATCCCTGTCTACCAACATGGCTAAGGACTAAAAATAAAAATGACTCAATGCTGGGACAGCTAATTTTATGTTAGGTAAAATTACGGGGATTTTTTCTCCTCTGTGGAAAAAAAAAAGTTAAATTCCTTGGAACTGTGATAAACCTTCAAGTCATAAAGGACATTTACGTGTCTTTTATGCTGCTATTAAGGCTCTTTTTTTTTCTTTCCTGGGGAACCTGCCAAACAGAGGTCTCTCTCCCCATCAGGAGAATTTTTTGTCCTGCTCAACATCATGTCTCTGTGCTGTTCCACCTTCTTTGGGAGTACTCTGCCAAAGCTAGAAGACAATATGAAAACTTTAAATATTTCTTGTATAGCAATGACTTCACACTTGGTGTTTCACACAGCTGTAAATCTTGTATGGGATGCTTTTTTAAACTTCTTGTATTAAATAGCTATAAATGAACAAAATGCTCTTTCATTCTGCCCAGTTATCCTATAAACATATACCAGTATGAAACAACATGTTCTTCTAAACAACCCTAGCACCATATGTGCTCCCTTGGCCCCCCATTTTACTACATGATGTTTTTCAGATTTCAGGAGGGGGTTGAGATAAAAGATGTCACCTGCTTTTGGTACAGCACTACTTATATGATAGGTATTTAATATTGATGATTAAAATAACCAGATTGCCATGTTTCAAATTAAAAATATTGAACCAGGTCATATCCTGGATTTATATAATCTTAGAACTATACTTACTAGTCTGAATTTGTCTTCCAAAAAAAGTTCAACCAGCTTTCACTGAGTGCCAGACCATTCACGATTTGCTAATATACATCGTAGATGCCAGGTGCCAGAGCCTTTGTCATTGTGCCCTAAGGATAAGGCACTCTGCCCGAAGATACTAGAACAGCCAATTTTATCTGTGTGTATAAAGCTGGAATTTTTATTTTCTCAAGTTTTCCAGTAGCCAGAGTGAGGTCTGTAGTTCTTTGTTTTTTTCTTTTTGTTTGGCTCATGGGATATTAATAATACGAAGTTATTTTAGATGGTTATACTATGTTGCAATGTATTTTTAAACTGCTCATATATAGTCCGCAGGAAAAAGGGGAAGCATAAGCAAAGAAAAAAAGTCTCTTGGTCCATCGGGTAAATTTTCAGAACAATATATGAACATTTAGTCACGCAAGTCCCATTAATGTTAATGGTCCCAAGCTTTCTTTTATTCATCACGGCGCTGATTGCACTTGGTCAGCTCTTTATCAGTTTGAAATATTGACAGTAGGAGGAGGCGTTCCCTTAGCCAGGCCTGACTGTTGCAGTGCTCTTTTAACTTAGTCATCCTGCAAATGCTCCTATAAATGGATTTATTTCAGCAGATCCAAAATACATCAACCGGATCACCTTACCCTGGTGTTAGCCCCTTTGCATTGGCTTCAATTTGCAAGAGCATTGATTTTAAACATTGATCATTACTTATATAGTACTCTATGGTTTTGCACCATCCTATTTATTAAACTAACCTGTTACATGTGCTGCTGTTAAAGTCCTGTCTTCATCTTGCTAAGAAGTGGTATTTGCTCTCTCTCTGATTATGATTTAGATTATAAAACAGGGGTATTCCCTGAAAAATGTGTTGGCTGCACTAACTCAAGATTCCCGTATTTTCTGCTATGCAGCTCCACTTCTCCTTAGTGGTCTATAAAGGACAAAGGGTAATGCTTTTTTAACTAAAAGAGGGTAGATTTAGACTAGTTGTAAGGAAGTTTTTTACAATGAGGGTGATGAAACGCCGGCACAGATTGCCCAGAGAAGCTGTAGATGCCCCGTCCCTGGAAACACTGAGGGTCAGTTTGGATGTGGCTTTGAGCAACCTGTTCTCGTTGAAGATGTCCCTGCTCATTCCAGGTGGGGTTTGACAAGGTGACCTTAAAAGGTCCTTTCCAACCTAAGCCATTATATGATTCAAAATTCTTCCAGTACTTTCTGCAACTGATAATGTACTTATTATAATTATTGCAAAAGAGATTTTTCTTTTGTTGGCCATATTCTTATAGAGTACTTGGGGATTTTTTTATTTATTAGAAAAACAGACTTTAATTGGGGGAAAACTAGGCTTTTGGGGGTCATGCCTATTACTTTTTAGATATTTTTTACATGTCTTCCTCTGCTGTCCTATGAAGTGTTTGCAATTCTGGTCAAGAAAGTAGTTGTACCACAAAATATTTTCCAATACTGAGCAAGGTGACGAACTACAAAAATATCTTGCTGTTCTATTCTTTAATTCAGAGAGTCATTCTTATTTATGCTGATGCACTCTTTGGTGCTATACAGAAAATTCAGAGTCATTCTTATTTATGCTGATGCACTCTTTGGTGCTATACAGAAAGGTATTCTTGCAGAGTTCAGAAAAGAACATGCTATCTACCTCAGGGAGGAAAAAAAAAAGAAAAAAAAAGAAGAAATAATCTGGTTTTGCCTGATACTTAATATCTAAGCCTGTCTGCTTAAAATTCTTGATTCTGATCATGCTTATGTGCTTAAAATTGAATTAGTGTTATTCTAGGGTGGTTAGAGTTATAAAAACTGATACTTGGAGTGGAATGTGTCCTCAGGTTTTCTCCCAAGTAAAGAAAAAAATAGTTCAATAATAAATAGTATCACTAGTATCACATTTTTATGTAGAGGTGTGGTTTTTGTCGGTTTGGTTTTTTGTTTTGGTTTTTTGGGGTTTTTTTTGTTTGTTTGTTTGTGTTGTTTTTGTTATTGTTTTTTGTTTTTCCCAGGTTTGGTAATTAATAGTGCTCTTTTATTCTGGTTTACTTGAAAACTTTCTTGATTTTTGTTTAAAAACAAAACTTCCCCAGTAGAGGGGTTACCACGAACAGAATGCATTCCCTTCTGTAGTGAAAAATGGCAATTTTGGTGTAGTGGAGTTTTAGCCCTTGGAGGATTTTATTGTATGCGTTTTCAGGTTGTTCAGTGACTTGCTGCAGAGACAGGGAGGGAGGAGGGGGAATCTATTTACACAAATTACAGTCTTTGTTCCCATCAGACCTCAATAATTGGATGAACAAAACGAAGGCTAGACTGAGAGGTGCAGCACATGCCAGGTAATATCTTTTGAGCCAGAAACAAATTATGAAGTGAATAGTAGAACCAGGGTGATTACTTGTTGGGAAGATTCAAGGAGGGTGTGGGCAATAAGTGTTTTTGAGGATGTCTACCATTGAGAAAACTTGTAGAAGGAAGAGGGAGTTTTATCTTGGGATGAAAGTAATCCTTTCCACAGAAGTTTTGGCCTTATTCAGAGTGAGCTGCTTTACACAAGACCTGTACGTTTAATTATTATTTTTTGAAGGTTTTGCTCATTATTTTTAAAAGATGAAATTTGTTATAAAAACACTTCCCCTGCACTCCAGCTTTCAAAATTAGGTGTTTATCCCATTTATTTTCCTCCTTTAGTATTCTTTAATATTTCTTTCATCTGTTTTATATTTTTTCTCTCCCAAATTGTTCCAGTTTAGTGATTGAAATATGCCAATTCAAGCTGCTTATTTCAAACTCATGTTAAATTGTCACATTAGCTTCATTAATTTTCAAAAAATTAGGATTTTTCTGTGTAAACTTGAGTATGCTACTGAACTGCATGCACTAAGGGGGAAAAATGAGTTGAATGGGAATCCTGGGTGAAGCAAAGACTGCATAATTGGTTTTATGCCAGACCTTCTGCCTTTCACATAGGCAGGAAAGGGCCAGGGAAATGTCAGAGGTGGAAATCAGGGCAGCACAGTACTCCTACAGAATTGCAAAGTGACCACCAACTGCAGCCAGCCTGAGGAATGGCCAGGGCTCAAGGCTGCTTTAAGATGGAAATGCCCAGTTCTCCTGAAATCTTTCTACACCGAAGAGCCTTGGGATTACTACTGCATGGTTTGGCAGGAAATGCATTAATCGCTCCCAAGCAGCCTCTCCCCACAGTTCTTACTATGGGACAGGGCTGAGCTGGCTGTAAGGTTGCAGCCTTGCCAGTCCAATGCAGCCTTTTTCCAGCAGTTTGGGATGTGGATTACCTGGTGGTCCCCGTGGCTGGCAGCATTCCTGCTCTGACACAGCTGAGAGATACATGCTGTTCACGAGCCTTTGCCTCCTCTATGGCTATGCCATTCTGTGCTAGGCATGCCTTGCTGCTACAGTTACAGAATTCAGCCTTTTAGAGGCAGTTCCGTTTTAATTATTCTTTTTATATAGTGCTTTAAAGAGCATCTATAAATAAGGGGTTTTGCATTCTTAAGGATGAGGCAGTTTTCCCCATTTCCCTATCACTGTTCTAGCATCACAAGCAAAACTTTAAAATAATCAGTGAGTTAATCAAGCTGGTGTCATTTGAATCCTCAGGCAACACAAGGGACAGGAGAAAAGGTGACTTTTTACTGCACATGAGAAAAGATTGTTGCTTTTCTTTTTTTTAATATGTGTGTCTTTCTATGAAGCATTGCAAGTGGTAAAGATACAAAAATGATCACACTGGAAACAAAAGAATATAAAGTCTCATACTTAGTAATGTTGCATGTCTGATGACCCACTTTTTTGATTGATGTTATTGTATTTGTACTGTATTTGTACAGTACTGTATTTGATATTACAGTATTGTAATCAATAATGATTTTTTCTGCTGCAGTAAGTCTTATATTTTGAGAGAAAGAGAGAGAAGAAAGAAAAAATTATCAGTAAGTTTTGCGGAAGAGGAGAAATTTCCTTTTTGCTATAGTTCTGAATTGGTAATGTATTCTATAATCACTCAAATTTTAAGCAATAATGTAAAAATCAACACAAAGGAAGTCTACAGCAAAGAGGTCTTTAATTCAAGAATCCCGTGAGGAATTAAAATTCTGAAAAGATGACATAGGCTCAATCGATACCTGCCTAAAAATATCATAATATATGGAGGCTAAATGACATCATGCTATGTGAAGAAATTAAAAGGAAGTATTTTCAGTATTGGCCTTATCTCTTTTTATTTATATTAATAAAATTAGTTGAATGATAAATCTTTACACATCTGTTTTGTATTAGGAAAAAAAGTTGACAGTTGTCTGCCTTACAGTGTGTACCGTCGGGTGTACTTCAGAATTTTGAGATAAACTTCATTTCCTCTGAGTATTGGTTAGAGCCATGAGAAGATCATGAACTCCTTACCATACATGGAAAAGCACTGAAACACCAGCAGGTATCACTGCTGGTTCTGTTGTATGCACCAGGTGACTTTTATTTGCATCTGGACACGTGGTGAAAATCTAAGCTCAAATCCTCCTTTGTGGAGCATCTCTACCACCTGGGTAGGAGGAAGGTGTTACCTCTGTGTTCCAAGACTGCCAGCATTATTGTGTACCACCCTGGTTTTCCAGGTAGGTGACTGCACACAGGACAGAGTACCTGGTTATATCTGTCCCCTGCGAGGTGTATTGACCACGTTAGCTGGATTGCTGGATGTAGTACAGGAGCTTTTCCATGTGCACCACATACCACTGGAGTGCTTTCTTAAAAACCAGAGCAGAGGGAGGGTTTGAGTTGTATTTATCACTCTGAAAGTATTTCACACTGTGTGACTATTCAGCTATAGATAAATGTGATTTCATTGCCATGCTAGTTTTGTTTTATGCTTCTGTATGTGTTTAATGCTTACCATGAGTGCAGGGGTTTGGTTCTTGGGAATGTGCCAGACTACAAATTGATGACACAACCTCCACAGCCGGCTTACTGCACTGGCTCATGTTTTCTATGGCACACTCTGTATAGAAGCTTGGCAGAGCAGAGAATGTTGGTGAGTTTGGTGAATGTGGCTTTAACATATGATAAATAACCTAAAATTCCTTGTTCAGTTATTGGGCTGTATAATGGGCCATGGCCTTCTAACAAAGGAAAAGGAAATGATAACAGCAGTCGATGCTGAAGAACTGCTTACAGGTGGTTCCTCCCTCTCTCCCCAGTTCTATTTTCAAACTTAGTCCAGGGATTGCGAGTGCTGTATCAGTGGCAACATCTTCTTTCTGTGCACTGGGAAACATTAGAGAGAGTAAGCAGAGATCACAGATATGCTAAAGTAATTTCTAAGAGAAAATTGCTAGATTTCTTAGCTTCTCATGCAGCATTTGCCTCTGTTTATATTCTAGATAGTGCACAGTAGTTAACTTTTCCAGTAACAGCCCCAGTATGTTGGCTTTATCCTGGTGACTTTCCTGCCTTGACATGATCATTTAAAGACAGCGGGGCCAACATTGTCTTTCAGTAGTACAACTAAAGGAGGAGGTCAAGGAAGGTTGGAGAAGGTCTAAGAAAGGCAGACAGAGCTGGGTGGACAGAACAGCGGAAAAGATGGGTGGAGATGAATGGGGAAGAAGGAGAAAGGAACAGGGCAAAAGAGGACAGAGAATGTAGCAGAAGGGTAGATAAGGGCAAAGAACAGAGAAGATTGGTGGAGCAGGGGGGCAAAAAATTGCACAAATACTCTGACCAAGGTGAGGGTGAAAGTGGACTGGAGGTAAGCAGAACTGTGTTAGTACAAATTGCAAATCGCACCAGGCAATGACATAAACCAATGAAGGGAAAAATAAAAATTATAACCTAAAACCAGTTCATAGTACAACTGGAAATAGTATAAAATCAACTATGAAATGGCACTTCATTGAGTGGCACTGATTTAAATGGTCCACAAGAAATATTCGGTGAAAGGAAAGGTAAATTGTATACCTTTGGCTTTTTATTTTCTCACTTCTTCCAGCTGCAGCTTCCCTTGCATATCCTGCATGTTATCCTTCTTCAGAAGAATTTCCTGCATTTGACACTTAAATTCGTTAACAACTTTCCAACTTACATCCCTTATTTTTTGTGTAGATTACCTTTTAGTGGTCTTCTGCTTTAGAATTTATTTTGCATTCCTCTCATGAATTCAAACAATTCAAAGCAAATGTAAAATAAACTCTGCCTTAGGTAGGTTTCTCACTGAAGTCACTAGGTCTTTTTCCTGATTGAGCTAAGTAGATACAGACTCTGGTCTATTCTGAAATTCATATTAAGGACATAATTAACTGCTGATAGAGACTGGTAATCTAAGCAAGGCCCTAACACTAGAATGAAAAGGAGTTTACACTAAAAAGGAACAGATGTACTTTGTTCTCATGTTCCAGGACTACATTTTGAATAAACTGATTTCACTTAGTACCTGAATCCCAAAGTGAAAAATGCCATCATCTACGTGTCCTTCACAGGAGAGGTTGGGCTGAACTTTTCTATTTCTGTTCTGTCCTGATCTGTAAGAGCTGTGCTTTCACTGAAACTGAGGTATTGTTGGTAGCTCTGGATCATATTTTAAGTAAAATATTCTGTGTAATTGCTACAAAGTGTTTGGATATGTTTTCAGTGAACATTTCATGCCAAACCCCATAAAGCACTTAATTCACAGAGTGTGCAATTCCTAGGTACAGAGGCACAGGAGTAACAGAACAAAATGTAATGAAACATTATTAATGCTTTCAAAGCAGGACCTGCTGCACTTTCGGGGTGTAGTTCCATTAGGTGGTAAATGTCTTAGAAGGCAATGAGAGAACCCTCACAGTTACCTATATAGCCATACATAAAGCTTGCACCTGATCATTCCATTGAAATCCTTTTCTGAGCTTAGTCCCTACAAATAAAACCACTCTTAGGCTTCCTCTGGAAAAGAATATTATGTGAAGAATACTCAAGGGAAACACTGCTGCAAATACTACTAGATGAAAATATTAGATATTCCTTTCACTTCTTAATTTGGCACTTTTGTTGCAGTTTACTGCTCTACCTTAAATCGCTGCATTAACTTGAATATGCTGTTAGCTTTTTTATTTTCAGTTCTACCATGTGTAGCATTTGTTGCTGAGTTTGTAACTTTAATCTATACTTTTTACTGAGTGTTTGCTCTGTGGTGTTGTATTTCTGTCTGCAAGTTTTTTGGGGATTTTTTTCCTCCTCGTTACATTTCCATTTTTGTCCTGTGGTATTCCTCCAGACAGTCATCAGCTTATTTTAGTTATTCTTCTGTTCCTTATTTACACTGTCTAATCAATAATCCTCCTCACTTGCTGCAGGATTTCCACCTTACTGTGCTTTCAGCTTCCGAGATGCTGTGTGATGGGATTCTGCCTTGGCTAGTGCACGGTTGTCTAAATTTGCTGTGTTTCACATCATTACACTAACTTTAATTTTGATGTATTTGCATTTTACTCAGGTGTAGTCTAACTCTTTTCCCTTGATCAGTTAGATTACTATCTGTGCAGTGTTACATTTGTGCTGCTACTGGAAATACTAACTAAAGGCTTATAATTGAAGTGCTATTTACAACTACTGACCTCCAGCTCGTTTCTGATTTCACTATGATGTTGACCTTTTATAGATTGCACTGTTGTAAATCTTTTAAGTGATTCTTCTTGTCATCATATTTTTAGTAATTATGATTTGCATTGCATTAACACCTAGAAGCCTCTCCCACCTTATCCTCGTTGCATAAGATGACCTTTTTTTATGTGCTAATTCACATACAGGTAACAGAATACAGTTCTTTCTTTCTCTAAAGAATTCATGCTAAAATGAAGATGAATGCTTGCCTCTGTTTCCATTCTTTAAGTATCAGCCTTAGAATTAATGAAATTGCTCATAAAGGATTCTTAGCCCTAGAAACTATTTTTTTCCTTTTCTAACAAAATCAGAGTCTTTTGAACTTTTTCTAGGCTATGAAAAAATTAATAAATAAAGAGAAATAATTAAAAATGTTTGAGAGAGGTCATATTTGAGTAAAATTTTCTCAGATTTTGCTTGTCGGGCACAAACATCAAAGAAAGAATTAAGTAAAATTTGGACTGATGTTTCCTCTTTGTTCGTATTTCACCTCAATATTGAACAACACATAAACTAACTTGGAGCTGATCCACACACCAAGCAGCATTTGATTCTGTGAGTTTCAAAATTACGGTTTTATTTCTGCTCTGGTAGCTATGCTTTGAGAAGGTAATGCTGGTTGGATGGCATGCTCATCTCATACTTTCCCAATGTACGCAAGTGGAAGGCAGTTATGAATTCTGTTCATAGACTTGCTTAATAAATGAATTTGAGTCAGGTCACTAATTTCTTTAATGATAGTATTGCTTAAAAGTCTGTGTAAAGAGCTGGCTGTTGACTCTAATGACAGAGGATGCTCACAGATAATGGCATCACCTGCATCTTCATATCTGGTTTTACCCTGATATCTCGCATGTTTTTTTGAGGCCTTCATTTATTTGTTTAGATAAATCTAGGTAGGCAGACTGACCAGTTGCTTTTGGGTCTTGCCAGATTCTCAGATAACGTGCCAATATTTTGAAGATCATCCTAATTATGTTTCTATTTTCACTGAGAAAGTTGTAAAGTACCTGTGAAAAGCCACATTTTTGCTTTGAACTTCTTTCTTTTCACTTCCCTTAAATGCTCTTGTTTATGTGTTGAGTGTGTGTTGGAAAACTTCTCTGCTCCCTGTCTTTCTGAGGTGATCTTAAATGTTTGTATTACATCCTCTTCTTTATACACTAATTGCAGTGAACCGGTCTTTTTCACTTCATATGAAAGTATTCTTATGCCATGATCAATCTTGCCTTGAGCAGGTTTGTTTTTTCTTAAATAATTACTTTGTATAAATATAAATTCTTTAATGTATAAAGTAGGGTTTATTTATTTTTTCATGGTATAAAGAAGTGATAGGACAGGTCTGGAATGGCCAGTTAATTCTGAACTGCACCTATTGATGTGCAGAGTGATATTAATACAGACTGAGAATTTGCTCTTTAGGGAAGTCTTGTGATGTTCTGCATAATATTCAGTGTTTAGAGTAGGCTAAACTAATCCCCTCTTTTGGAAGTATTAATGTTTCTCAAATGGCAGTAAATGCCTAGTCTCTAGGTAACTTTTCTGAATACATGTTGGCATTTTGCTGATTTTACATATATGTTAAGGCTGTGGAGGACAAAATAGTAATGAATTTTTCAAACATTACAGAACCTTACACAAGTTACATTGGCCACTGTTCTTCAGGAAGGAGGAATGTGATGGGAAGGTGGTTTAAGTGATGGCTCTCAGGTGACATCCCCCAGTGATTGTCTGAGTACGGACCCAAGGTCTCCTAATTTTGAATCTCTTGATTTAACCGCTGGGTATTGCACTATTCCTGACAAAGCATCACTCTTTAAGTGAGGGGATAAAGTGCTACTAATACATCACATCTTATCAAATGACTTTAAACTTATCTTGGCTTTCTTTTCACTAAGGTTTGCTGTAAATCTTTTCTGCTGGGGAGTAGCAGGACTTGTGTCCTTGCTAAAAGGAGAAGATTGATTTACTATATTCATATGGAACCAGCAGGTTCCTATGAGGATGCAATAATGAATTGGAATATCCATAAGTTTTTTTCCCCCCTGCAACACTTTGGGAGCTCTTAAAGCCTGGAATATGTTACAGAAGTGCGTTTGATAGAAACTTATAAATGTGTGTCTTCAGGATAGAATAACAGCATAACAAATCTTTTAGTATGAGCAGTATTCTTCTTCTTCGAATAATCTAATTGATTGTTCATTGGGCTCAGTCAGCCAAAAGTGGAGAGAAACTTTGTACAGACATCATTAGTTTTTCTCCATTTAAAGATTAATCATGAAGAGCTCTGGCTCTTTAATTCTGTAATTTGTATATTTAATGGGCTGCTGCAGAATCTATGACAGTAATTAGCATAGCCTGAAAACTCATTAATACGCAACAACATGATTAATGCAGCATTAATGCAAACATGACTGAAGTTATTTGGGTTATGTAGTAAGAAGATTAAAGCTAAAATGTCCTGTTTGTTTTACCAGTAGTGGGTATAATGGGGTAGCAAGCAAAATAAGAAAAAACAGGTATCAAATTAGTCATTTTAGTGTAAAAGAAACACTCAGATCTCATCAAGAGGATTTTGGGTTTTGCTTGATAGTTGGTTTCCACAAGAAGTGTTGCATGTTTCCCCTTTCATTCACTCACCATACTCTGTTTATGCTTGCTCAACATTTTAGTTTGATTTAGCTTTTTGGCAGTTTGAGGTATTAAGAATACGTAAAAAAATTCTTCATGTTGTGTCATACTGAATTAAGTTACACTTTTTCAAAATACAGGGCTTTTGTACAGTCTAGTTTAGAAACCATGGATTTTTAGCTTCTTCTGGTTTTACTGTGATCACAAAAGAAAAGTGGGTTCAGTTACAGTTTGGAAAAAGGTTTGGGAAATTTTGTGTGCGGATGTATACAAATATATGTGTGTGTACATAGGATATGTACATATGTATGTGACTTTAGTGTATACGTTTTATATTTTTACTGACAAAGTAAACTTAAAAATGAAGAGGATTTACTTCATCAGTGGAATTACTAACTTAGTGTAATGTTTGTGATGATGAGCTTTGAAAATGTTTACGAACGCATTAAGGTAACAGTAAGAGGTGGAGCCTGATCCTGTAGGAAAGACAACAACAGGTCTTGGACAGCTTTGGGAAGAAGACTTTCCATCTTCTTCTCTCAATAAAATCCAGGAAGCTGTAGGCCATCACAGTGTGAAGAACTCCTTGTATTCAGCAGAGGATCTTCGTAAGTGTGTCCAGGGAAGTGTCCTCAGAGTTCCTTCTTTTCCTTCAATTCCGCTGTCCATGAAATGAAACCGCTCTGAAAACTGATCCATTTTTGTTAAGTCTTCCTTCTAATTTCTTTTCCCAAAGGTATGTTTTCTTATATATAAAAAAACTTAATTAAATCTCTTTTAGCTATTGTGATGACATGAGGTATCGCTCTCACAGAGAGAATAGCAACAAAATGCTAATTTAATGGAGGTGTATAACCACTGAGATTTTTACTCTCCATCTATCCTCTCCCCAGTTAAAAACAAATTTTGGTTTATAATTTCTGTGGGAAAATGTATTTTGATTAGGCAAAAGCATTTGCACACAGTCTTAATGTTAAATAAACACTTAACGTTTGTCATCCTGAAGGGACTGCTGAGAGCCTAATGCTGTAGTCAAAATTTTATATACAATTTCTATTCATTTTAGCTGGTATTATGCACAAATAAGGCTCTCAGTGAGCATAAAGTGATCTCTTTCTTTGCCAACAATTTTCATTGGAAAGTGCAATTATATAATTATTTAAACCATTTCATATAAAAATGTAAGTAGAATGAAAATGCAAATTATGTTTCTACAATTGGGCAATTCTGGGAAAAATTTCACTGGAAATGGATGTGCTTCACAGATTATGCAAAATTCATTTCTAAAAATGCTTTGTGATTTTCGAGGTATTTGGCAGATTTCTTCTTTTTCATTTTTCCAATTTTAATGTACACTGTTTACAATTTATTTTCTTCCTAAGTCTGCAAAGAAATTGTCCATAATATGCTAAGACATTATTATTGTTATTATCAATCTTATACATATGGGTTGAGATTTGATGTATTTATGAAAATTAAGCTAAAACTGGTCCTGCTGATCACTGACAAGGTTGGAAATATATTTATTTGACTGTTCTTAGCACTTTTGGATAGAGCTGTTCATGTTGTTCATGTTTTGGTGAAGGGTCTTGAGACTTTTGAAACTCGGAGATAATTTTGTTGTATTTAATGAGTATAATAACGTCTACTTGTTAGATATTTTCAACTGGTCTCTGAACATCTAGTTTTAGAGAAAGGTGCTTTACAGTTGGTTTTGCTCAGTGGTTGGGACAAAATTAATTTTTAAGTAGGTCACTTTGCTGGAATCTCTCAGCTGTTATTGTGAAAGATGATTTCAATTGTCTTGCCTCTCTGGCTACATTCTCCCCTCTACTCTTCCCCAAAATTTCAAAAAATCAAAAGATAATATTTGAGTACTCTAAATGTTTTTGTATTTTGAAATGTTTTTGATTTCTTTTAAACTTTTTTTTTTTTTAGGAGAACTAAACTCAATTCAGTTAATTTGGAAAGATACATTACAGCAAGTTGTTACCCTCTATATTCTGGGTGAATAGTTTCTTGGTAAAACAAAACCTATTTTAAACTTTTTATTTTGCAAGAAAAAAAGTGTTTTGCATTAGTCAGAAATGAATTTTATTGCTGTAATAATTATAAATTATTAGTATGTGTTATGCTAATCTAGGAGCTGCTCTGATTTATTAATATTTTCCTGGTGACTGCCAACTGCTTCTTCTAGACTCAAAATAATCCCATGTGCTCTGTAAACTTGCCAGAAATGCAGTCAGACTCTCAAGAGCATGTTCCTGCCTCTTAAATACTTTTGTGCAGGTCTTGTAAATTATATTGAAATGTGCTAGAAGAATCCAGGTAGTCTGAATCTGAAATGCTGCTGGAGTTCTGAGCCTTGCTAAACTTATGTGAGGGAGGCAAAGAGGGGGTAGAAAAATCCCACCATATGCATTTTCTTTATTGGAAAAAAAACGGTGTTCTGGCACATCGAATATTAGAGTAATAGTATATAATTTTACTTTTAATGTCAGCCTATTCCTAAAAGAGGCTCTCAAAGCTGTTTCCCTCACAGGGTAACAAGCTGATATTGCACCTCAGTTGAATGCCTTTGAAAATGGCTGCATTGGTCACTCTTCACAGCCTCATTCCTCTGCTAACCTGGGTGTGCCATCTTTGAAAATAGGACAGAAATCCAATCCCAATCCACTACTGCATAAATTGAAACTATGTAGATCCTGACAAAAGGTTAATCTGCCCTAATACAGTTTGGGATACTTGAAAACACTAATGGTAATAATTAGTAATTTATTTTACTTGTCCTTTTTATTACTCTGTATTCTTCTTTTCATCTTTTATGTTCCCTATATACAATGCCTGTATTATTTTTTGTACGATGCCATTGTAATTAAAGTAATTCAATTACAGAAATTAAATAAATTCCTTTATTTATAATTAAAGGAATTCTGACAGCTTCTCCAATTGCAACTATAATTTAAAATGGAATTAAAGAATTTATTTGAATGACATACATTAATGTTTAATTTTTAGTAGAATTTACTGTAGGTTTTTATCCCAGAAATGATAACAAGTTCTTGTGGAACAATCATTTGTGTCACACGAGCAGGCGTGTTAGGTGAATTCTTGAGTGGCAATTCAAGATTCAGTTGATTAAAAGTACCTTCCTACTATGCCCCACAGATGGTCATGTTTTCTATCCAAGATTTAGTAGCATGAGTAGTGTGGCTGAGATGCAGTTTCTGTATATGACAAATTACAGAGGTAATTGTAATGTCACCACTTTATTTATGTTTCTATTTATATGTTATATTTAACATTGAAATGAAGATTTTAGATATGCATACTGAAATAATAGACACGAATCTTGTAAACTTGTAAAATGTCTCACCCTCCCCCTAGGTGTGAAAAAAAAGGAAAATTTTTTGATAATACAATGTGGTTTTCAAGGTCTGTGAAACTTCTCAGATGTTCAAAGGAAAGATTTCTCTGTCCAAGTGAAGTAAATCCATTTCCAGTGTTCAGTGCCACTAAGACAGAAAAATGGCATGCATGTAGTTGTTACAAGTCTGAATGGGTTTCTGGTTATGCTTTGTGTTGACCATGAGGTCCAACATTAACTACTGTGTTCTTGTGAAAAATATTAGTATGTTCTTGCGAAAAATATGAATTTCACAAGTTTTTTATCACAGTGAAAATATTGTCTATGGGACAGAAGTTTGCTTGATATTTGCTTTCTCTCTTGTACTCACATCTAGAAATGCGAGAAAATATTAATATTGAGGTATAAAAGTATTTAGGGCTATCTCATATGAGCTTCCTTATCTCTTGAGAAATTCTGAAGATCCTTGAACTTAAAGGGATGGAGTCCTTTCTCAGTTCTTTAATAGGTGACAAATGAATTTAGAAGAAAAGAATGGTTCTTGACTCATCAATAATTTCTATAAAGCTGTAGCTGCCCTACAAGAAGGGGCTCTTCAACATCCAAACAAAAAAGAAAGCTTCTGCATAACAATTGAAAACTTCTGTAATTGCTGCAACTTTACTGCTATGAACCATTTCATTTATGTTTTCTAACACAATATTATACGAGAATGGTGTTTTTGCAGAAACTCAATTATTTTGTTTGTGTCTGTCCTTCTGAATTAGGTGTGAGGAGGGATCCTCTGGTCTTCAGAAATGTCTTTTGGCAGCTTCATAAAAATACTGGCGGCTTGTTAAATTAACTGTGCTCCCCACTGCTGGGATTGGAGGCCATCAGTCTCAGCCTCTCCAGCAGATACTGCAGCTGAAAGTACCTGGAACCTCACAGTATTTCAAGTGTTTATTTCTGAGCCAGGCAAAGCTATGCTTTTCCTTAAATATGGACACTGTTGGTTGAGTTTTTTTACGTGCACGGGGTTACTTGTGTGCAACTGCTTTTTGTGGGTGTTTTAAGAGCAGGACTGATTTTCATTGACTCGAGAATGTTTCGTATCTGTGACTGCATCATGTGATTTACACGAAACCATGTATGTGATTAGGTAAAGAGGCCAAAGGATATTTCTTTCAGGTATAGGTTAATAAGCATAATCTAATATGAATGTGTATCAGAATTATGACTTTTTTTTCTTTTTAATGTAGGTGCTGTTCGCAGTAAAAACTTTAGTCATTTATTGTTTTCTGCCTGACATAACATAGTGAAAATACTGCATAGTTTGATAGAGTTGGGTAAAACCCAATAATTTACCTTGTTCTGTAAAAGCACCTTATACAGAAATGTTATAGAATAGGTGAATGTTGCTATTACTACCTTTTCATTTCGCTTTGCAAAGAAGTTGGTGCAGGAAAGGCATGGCTCTACCATACACTCAGGGATTTTATCAGAAACCAAATGGACGACTATTGATAAGGATCTGGAAAGTTCTCAATTAAGCTTAGTTCATTCACTACTCCTTGGGATATTTCCAATTTTTGTTGGAAAACTGCTGCTTTTCCAGGTGCTCTTTGTGCGTTAGATATAATGTTTATAAAAGTATATATACACCAATATACATATGAACACATACATATATATTTTGGAACCAAAACCCTACTATTCTTGGTAGAAATCCTTGCATGCAGAAACCTCATTTCTACTTTACCTGTAGAAGTGTTAAGTGACAAGTCAAAATCCACATGTGAAACATCAACTATTGGAATAGTATGCTAATATTTAATTATATTTTCTTAAGAAAGAAGTTACTAAACAACATAAGTCACAATTGCATATATTTTTTTTCTCAAGGGCTGCCTCAGTCTGGATTAATAAAATTTCTCTCCTATGACTAACGAGGGTTTTAGGTGAACAGAACTTCTGTGATTTTGCTTTGCAGTGTTGCTGCTGTTTTTAAAATGTATTTTATTTGTAAATTTGGTTAGAACCTACAAGAACCACTTCTGGCATTAACGATCTACTTGCTTTTCTCTAACCAGGTATTAAAGTGAAATTTAGAACCCAGGAGCCTGATGGTTTGATTTTTTTCTCTGCATCACCTGGCAATCAGGAGGAGTACATTGCACTGCAGCTGAGGAGTGGGCGTCCTTACTTTCTTTTTGATCCACAGGTACAACAAAAGACAGGATCCTATAAAAATAGCTTATACCATTTCCTTCAGTACTTTTTACGTTGTTATCCTCGGTGTTTTTTGTTTTGGTTTTTTTGTTTGTGGGGTTTTTCTGTTTATTTGTTTGGTTTTTTGTTTGGGTTTTTTGCGGGGGGGGTTTGGTGGTTTTTCTGTGGATTTTTTTGGTTTTGTTTGTTTTGGGATTTTTTTGTTGTTAGGTTTTTTGTTTTTTTTTATTTGGTTTTTGTGTGGTTTTTTTTAAATTTAATTGATACAAGCGAACTTGCTTCTCAGAATCCTTAGGGTAACTAGAGATTTTTAGGAGAGAAAAGCTGAAATACTAAATCTTTGCTCTTTCTATTGTTATGTATGCCACAATATAAGGTTTTATTTTTTGTGTTTTTATGGGTTGGGTTTTTTGTCAGTGCCACTAAACACCACTACAGCTTAAATGACCAAGATTTCAAAGGTGTGCAAAACTACGTTTTGAATTAGTAAGTAAGGTTATATAATGTTAGTCAATTATTTTTAACTCTCCTATCTTGAGACTAAGTGTTTTCCTATAGAGATCAGCATGTCACCCTTATGCAAAAACATAAATAATGAGGGAAATACCAACAAAATAAAAATAAGGTCATATTCCTTGCATTTCTATTTGTATGTTTCGTATTTTATGCACCCCAAAACTGGATCTCCTTATGGAATTAAAAAACATTATGGCCTCACTTATATTTCATGAATATGCAAGAAACTGTAAATAATTGTCAGGTTCTCTAATCCACTGTTAGCCTTTGCCTCCTGAGCTCTGCCATGGTCACTCTGTGACCATGTGGAGGTGTTGTGCAGTAGTGAAAGTCCCCTTAAGCTTTGGAACAGCTATAGAAGAAGCAAGGTGCTGCACAGAGGCTGGCTTGCATGTGATCCCCATGCTAGAAAATATTAAAACTGCTTCTGACCTCAAGATATAAATTTCTATTAATTCTACTGCATTTGCACACAGACTTTATCTTATCTTACTGCGTACTTCAGTTTTTGGGACCGTGCTTAACGTTGTTAGTGTTGTCCTTATCCACATTTTAACAGGGACTAATTCTGTTTTGTCTCTCTTACACCTATACCTTCATTTAACTGAAAAGAAAGTTTTACTTCCTTTGCAAGATCTTCTGAGGTCTATATAGATTTTTTGTTGTTTGATGGTTAATGGGAGTGGATGTCTTTCAACTAGCATTTTAATGTTTCAAATAGTATTCCTAGTCATCCTTGCAGATTTGCTTCTTCTAAGGTAGCTTTATGTCAGCTTGTTTGGACTCATTCCCTAGAAGATATTTTATTTGTTTGGATCCACAGTATCTGGGGAACGGGAACAGGGAGAGGTGGAAGAGTGGCTGCTTTGGGGCTTTAATTTTTTTCCTCCCTTTTTTACCTGTCTTTTAACTGTAAAAAACCCCAGCAGGTCTCATACTCACTCCTCAGAGCTTCTCAGTTAATGTAATATTTTCAACAGCCATGATCTTAAATTTTAACAGATTACTTTTTTATGAATATATCTTCGTTTATTTTTTTGTTTCATTTGAATCAGGCAACTCTGTCCCATGATGATTTTTAGGATCATCACTTCAATATTGTTTCCTCTTCTAAAATAGCCTATGGTGCTGCTTCAGTGCTTCAGTGGCTGTTTAGAGGAAAAAAAAACCTGTCATTCAAGGCATCCGGGAACAGTGTAGGTCTTAACAGTTGATTTACTACCTTGAAAGCTAATGCTTTCTGATTTCTCACTAATAATGTGGAAGAGATTCCTGTACATTCTCAGTTTCAGAAGTAGGGTACGGTGGCCTACATCAATGTGTTCTGTTGAAGTAACCTTTTCAAAATCTTTTACCTATGAAAATACAGTTACCAAAAATTTTCAGTCTTCTGTATCCCTAATATACTGTGCTACCTTACTGTCTTTACCTTTGTTACATGTTTTTGTCATAGTTTGTTTCTTTTTTCCTTTTGTCATGGTTTGCTATTCCTATATTACAGTGGCAGGTATCATGTACTGTAGCAGCATTTCTTAATCTTTCATTTGTGCATCACAGTCTGCATTAGTGTGCAAATGCTTTAATTACTTCTTATTGACATCATGTGTCACCTTAGCCGGGTTATAGGCATTGTTGTCTCTAATTATAGTCATGGCATATACAGTAAGCATTTACGGCCCTTCCTTTGTGTTCTTCTCTGAGAAATTACAAACATTCTTTTTGATGACAATTGTGTCTCTGCTGCTTTTTATCTGTAGCAGTGTGGTGTAATATTCTGTGCTCCCTTCCAGCTGTGTCCTGTCGCAGGTTAATTATTTGTACCCTTAGTCCCTTTCAGGATGCTGGTCTGTATCTTTGCTCATGATCAGCAGCTCGTTTTCTCTTTGTTGTGTCTGCTCTGGGGATAGCCCTGCCAAGTCTTCCTAGTGGGGAGCCTTCAGCAGCCTCGCTTCTTCCTTCGCTAAGTGTTAATTTCAAATCCTTTTCTTCGTGTCCATTCATACTTCTCTGAGCTCCATGTACACCACCATTCATCTGGCTGTTGTCTGACCAGCCCTTTTGTCTCCCTTTTGTGCTGTGCAACTGCTCTTTTTCTCTTCCTAATTGTTTTACTGCCATTCTTTGCAGGTTTCTACTCATGGTCCAGGAAACATGAGGGTTTTTTGCAAACAGATGTCTTAGACTTTTTGGAACAATCAAATTTTTCCATAGATCTTCCTCCAAACTCAGAGTGTCTGTAAACCTTCAGCTGTCTGTAGATTTTTTTCTCATCATGATGTCTTTACATCTATGCCTAAATTACACAATCAACTGCAGCTAAATTTATGGTTATCTTTCAGTGGCTGCAGGTGATTTCTTTGTTTCCCAGGGAAGCACTGAATATTTTATATGAAGTGAAATCAGTTACAGTGGAAATATAAGTCCAACATGGAGCACCTATTTTCCTAAGTGATCAGGGCAGTCTGAGGAGAGAGTATTGAGATTCTTCTCACAGGATGGAGGGAATTGTATCCAGCTCTTCCATTTTAGAAGATGATCCATTTACTAAATTTTACAGCAAAAAGGAGGAACACCGGATACTTCCTTGTGTGTGTGTTGCCTTCTTGGTTGTTCTTGTCATGGAGAGGCCAACGAATTAGGCACAGTCTGAGAGTGAGGTGTTATTCCACAAAAATGGAAGATGGAGAATACCTGGCTATGAGTGCCAGCTAGACCTTCCTCCTTGGCACTGGCAAAACTTCCGTACTTGTTCACCTTCTTAATTGTAGGAGTTTGGACACTGAAAGAACTTGACTGGGAAAATTCTTGTTGCTGTCAAATTTTGGCATCTGAGATAGTATCTCTGAAGATTCATATTTGTGATGTTTCTCTGTATTTTCAATGTAAACATCAGTATGACAGAACCATTTATATTTACTTAGTTATTACTGACAGCAGCCAAATATTAAGACTTACTGTATGGCATAGCAAAATAATCCAGGTTTCAAAAGATGTGATTTCCAAAATGCATGACAAGCCACCTCACAGCAGGCTGTTTGAATGTGATCCCAGAGTGGCTCTTGTAGTTCTGGAAAAAGCGTAAAGAGGCCTCTCCAGTGCCGCACGTGCTCAATCCTGAACACTGTCTTTTTTTGCCTTTTTCCTTCCCTCGCCCCCCAAAATTAAGCACAGGTTAGCACATATGCTTGTGTGGTCCCAGATTGAATTGGTTACAAATAAATGTGGTTTCTGATGTAAAAAACTGTTAATGCTGTAGACTGTTGCCAAACATAATATGAAGAACCACTTATTCAGGCACCTGATCTTTAGAATGCAGCATCGTTTGTAACAATTTTAACGCTAACTAAGTACACTTTGATGAGACAGCATTTAATAAAATGCTCATTAATTTCATCATTAGCAAGGGTATGCTAAGAAGTAAGCCAGTTTCTTATGTCACGCCCAATTAGCATCCCATGCTAGTAATCCCATTAGTATTGTTGAATTCACTAATGGAAAAACTAATGGGCATGCTACCAGGGCACATTAATTGGGCATGACACCAGTTCTGGTTTTAATTATTAAACTACGATAATGAAATGTGTGTGTTTGTAAAATATTAAAATGTTGAAATAGGAGAGAAGACAATAAAAAATAGTATATGAAAAAGTGCCATTAGTATGTAAGGATATATAGCTTTGTATTCTTATTAGGGGGCAGAGGACTGCTCTCCAAACCTCCTCAGTACCAGGATGTTGGCTGAATGGAGTAGGAAACATGCTGTAAATATTCACAAGAAATAATTTTTTCTTTAATTGTGTACATATGTACACATCACGTGTATATTTTGATACATAGAACAGTGACAGTCCCCAATTCAAAATGTACTGTAAAATGTATTCAGTGCTCATAAGTCTGTGTGCCAAAATGCAGTTTCTAATGGATGAACATCACTAAAGGTAGAATATTAAAGTTTGATAAGAGGGTTTTAGTATTAATCAAAATAGGTGGTTATTTCTATCAACAGGTTTTCTCCATGTGCATAATTCTAAGATTCTTGGGCCAGAAAGAATAGTAGATCTGGAAAAGAAAAATTGCTAAATTTTCTGGCTTGCTACTGCAAAGTTACAAGCTAGGCCCTAAATTAAAAGGAACCAAAATTTTCACTTACTTTTTGGAAATAGTTTTTTGTAGCTCTAAAGTGGCCCATCTCCAGTGCTTGAGATTCTTCAATATAGTACAGTGCCTATACAAAGAAATGTTTTTCTATCAGTAGTTGCCTGCTGTACAGGACAATTCTGTTTTGTGAATTCAACATACTAACTGTGAGTTCCCAGATAGTTCAAGACTGATTTAAAGTCCTGAGGCAATATTATGGGAATTATTAGGAAGTTAGATGATTATTTGGATATAAATCTCAAGAAAATTCTTGAAATATACTAATTTTGTTTTTATTACATCATTATATTAATTTATATGATATTTTGTTCGATTCTTTACAGTCTCGAGATTTAGTTTGGCAACTGCATCTATTATACTCCTCTTACTCAGCAATTCAGAAAAGATTTCTCTGTGTTTTTAAATTCACCCTCTTGTGCTGTATTTCTTTTGTTTTAATAAAACCAGGTGAAAATTCTAGTTAAATTTAAATACATTTTTACAAGCATCCTTTGTACCATAAAAACAACCTCAGTAACTTCCTTTTGGGGTTTTTGTTGTTTGATTTGGTTTGTTTATTTGGTTGGTTGGGTTTTTTGTTTGGGGTTTTGTTTTGTTTTGGGGGGTTTTTTGCTTTGTTTTGTTTTCCTGAATCTCTTGATATGACCGTTTTCCCCCCATGAATGTGTGGTGCTCTCTCATCTAGAAATTTAAGTCCTTTTGATGCCAGGTTAACATGGACAGAACATTCATCTACTGTGCTACAAATGGACCTCTTTTTTGGTCCCTTCATGTGGACAGGTGCTGCAATTAACAACCCTGATATGCAGCTGCTTTCCATGGATGGCACAATGAACCATGGCCATCTAACTTCACAGCCACAGCAATCCATGAAGTAGTTAAATAGAGACATAATCAAAAAAAAGAAAGAATAAAAATTAAAAAATCTGAGTGACGTGACCCTCAATAATTTGTGCCTCATCCTTGTCTTTATCAGGGGAACTACACAGCGTTTTCTATTTTTAATAGACACTGAACTGGATCCTTGAGCCTTCATTTATTATTTGAGAAGGTTGAATTTAGTGGTTAAATTTAGAAGGTTAAATAAGTCCTAAACATCATTCAGCAGTCCAAAAGAAGTTAAACATAGGAGTTCTGTATTTTTAGATGTTATATGCTATAAATTGTCATAAAAGAGTAAGGTATAATTCTAAATGTTACCTTCAAAATATTCTAAATCAGATTCTTCTGTTAATAAAAAGGGATCTGCAGTAGCAGTCACTCCAACTAATGATGGTGGAAAAGTCTATAATGATAACAGTTGGCACCAAATAATTGCTACAAGAATTCAAGCACTGGGAAACATCACAGTGGATGGGCAGTACACAGGTAATCAATTCATTTAAATAACTTTGGTATTACTTAGGGTATTGCTCACTTGCTTTTTCACTACTTGTGTTCACCCATACAGAAAAAAATTCACTCAGTTTTCTGGCTGTTTTGCCACTACTGTTTTGTCTGTTCATCTGAGGGATCTGTCCACTGTCAGTCTTTGACAATTTAATACTAAGTGTCTTTTTGTGCTTGTGAATCTATAATTGTCTTAATCTCCTGATGTAAAATAGGGCTGTAAATATTTCCTGGATATGTATCAGGAAAGTCTTAGGATACTATGTCTATAAAGTATCAGTATTTTGTTAGCGAGTTGAAAATCTGTTCAAAGCATTGAATATGTGAATAATGACCTATTTTGTTCAGGTTCTTCCGTAGCAAGTAGTGGCAGTACCATTATTGGAGAGAACACGGGAGTTTTTGTTGGAGGACTTCCGCAAGGTTATACTATTGTAAGAAAGGATGAAGGTCAGTTTGTTAAATAAGTCTGCACAGTTTCTCAAATTTTGTCTTTTGGGATAGACTGAAATGTGTATATAGCTGATTTCATCAGCATTAAAGCAGCCTATGAGGTCTGTGTACATCTTAATGAATTTAATACACAGAACTGGTATGGGTGTGAAACTTACAGGCATGTTTTACATACAGATTCCCAAATCCATTTCCAAAATACCCATGTAAATTGTTTTTATTAGCTTAGGCACAGGTTATGCATCCCACTTCACTGGAGGAATATGACATGCTGGCCTGTTTTGGTGTGAGTCTGTATCCTTCAGAGGTTGTTGCATTGAGCTCAGAGGTGTACGAATATACCTGTATTTTACAGATATAGAATTTATGTGGACCTGGATCATATCTGGTTTCTCGAAGAATCAATAAACAGAAGTTTTCATATATAGACTTAGTATATATGCCAAGTATGTAAACTGCCATCAGATGACAGAGGTGACTGTCTACCCAAGTATACAATCAGCTGTCATTGAATTCATATCCTGAATTTTGGCTTTTTCGTATTAATCTGAAAGCCAAATTGCTTATTAAGCTTGTGTTTCCACCTCTGACGTGAAATCTAGTTGATGACTTGATATGGGGTACACTAGAGTTCAACTACCTCTTTCCTTCTTTATGTCACTGCACTAAAACCAGAAATACATGCATGTGTTCTTCTAAAACTTTGGTTCACAAAGTAATCCAGGATGCCTCTCTCAAAAACCCCAGCTATATATTCAAAATGAGACTGACTATAAATACTGTTTAAGAGAAGGACACCTATAAAAACTGCTCTAAATTTTTGCCCCCAGGAAAAAAAAGGGGATAGCAGCCATGTCATTATTTTTGGTTCTTTGTTTTATACAAACAAGGAAAGAAAAACTTCCTGATGAAGCTTCTAGACATATATTTCTCTGCCTCAGCTTTTCCAACACTATTGCTTCCTATTTAGCACATGCATGCCTTTCTTCAGAATTAGTGTTTCGTTTAAAGAAAACTCTTCTTGGATCTCCATAGAGTAGATTTATGCTGTTGATTTGCAAGTACCTGTATGGAAAATGTCAAAAAATTTAGTATTTTTCAGCTGCATAGCAGTAGGTGCTGTCTTTAGTGATTAGACCCATTCAGAAATCTGGATTTAGCTTGGAGGCCAGCTTTATCAAGTGATTGGTGGCTGGTTTTCTATGCACATGTGGACACATATGATAGGGAGAGATGTATAAAACATTTAAATTAATTCCTATGTTTAGTTGCAGGTGATTGACTTAAAAATATTTTCCTTTTTTGCAGGGATGAAGAGGATAGTCCAGAAAGGATTTGTGGGATGTCTCAGTGACCTATTTTTGAAAAAAGTGCATACTCCCTATGAAAACTGGGAATCTTTGAACTGGCAGAACACTGAGGAACAAAACAATGTCTATCGTGTTTGGGAAGGATGCCCCATTGGACTCTCAAAAGGAGCACATTTTCTTGGCAGAGGTAGTTTGCTGTAATATTGTGCTATCCAAGTATGTTCTTGAGACAGAGAAGGTGGTTGTATCAAAAGTATTGCAGTTATCTGCTTTTCAAGGCAGCTGAAGCTGTATGGGGTTATTTTTGATGGTTTAAAGTTGGGTCTCTTGGTTGACAGAAGGTTGCTGTATGGAAGAGGAATTGAAGGTAGTGCTGCTGTAACTATATGCAGATTCGATCTGTGTGTGAAAGGTGAATATTCATTTTTATAGGGGCATAAAAGATGCCTATAAGGTATCAATAAGAAAAAAAGCCAGGTAAAAAATTGAGGACATTGTACTGGTTTGGTTTCTTGCAGTATATTATTGATAACTGTCCTCAAAGCTGAGTGATACAGTTGTAAACTATAATCTTGAAGACTAAGTTCATGTCAGACTATAAAGTGGCACCTGAATTTTTACTTTTGATTTCTTGAACCTATCTATTTATTTGATTAACTTATGTATGTATTCACGTTCTTTCAAGGGTTCCTGGAGCTGCGTTCAGGTGTTTTCAGTGGTGGACTGGAATTTGAGATCTCATTCAAATTCAGAACAGATCAGCTAAATGGATTGCTTTTGTTTGTTTACAATAAAGATGGCCCAGATTATCTTGCGGTAAGTTCGAAATTACAGTTAACTGTATTTAGACATGACCTGTTTTTTTCCACAAAAGCCTAACTACCACTGAAAGAAATTCAAACCGTAAGTTATTTTTGTGTTTTACTAGTCTTGAAATGCTTTGCACAGCACATTACAATGCAGCAAAAATATTTGAACAGATGCTAAATGTTAAGTTACTAGTGTTAATGTCATAAATAAGAAAGGTATCAATATATGAAAAGCAGAATTATTGTCTTAACTGGATTAGAAGTGATCAGAAATGAGAATAAAAGACATGTATTAAAAGCTTTCACTTAGTTTCTAGGAAAGCATAGAGTTTACCCATTTTCCCAGTTCTCATACTAGAACAAAATCCATTAAATTGTAAATCAAAAAGGTCGTGATGGAAATTGTCCAGTCTCCTAATAAGGCTTCCTCTTTAAGGTATATGTTTATTTTTGTAATCCATAAATTTTTTCCTTTTGATTTGAAACAGATAGACAGATATTAGTTAGTTCCAGCTTAGTACCGTCTCATCTCATCTCATCTCTGTCACAATTTTCTCAACACTTTAGAGGAAGCTGACAAATCCTGTATTAGGCAAATTTGTGAGGTAGTGCCTATGAACCTTCTTTTTGATGTCTGTTAAATAAGACAGTTTATTCTTTTTATGCTCAGAATTATTTGTGCTTCTATAATTTCCAATATTATGTTTAAGTTTTACTGTGTTTGGTTTAGTTTTTCAATTTCTTTTATTAGCTACGTGACTGGATTTTCACGCTTTTCTTTCCCAAGGATTTTGAGTGTAGTTAGACTGTGGTCACCACTGCTTAGTGGGTCGACTATAGTTAGTACTTGCACCAACTAGTAGGTATTACAGAGGATTACATGGAAAAAAATAAATTTTTTTGGTGGGTCCAGGAAGCAATAATTTATTTTTAGAGATTTTTGAGAGCATTGTTATTCTTTATGACCCAATCTTCTCTTTCTGCACTTTTATTGAATTTTATTTATTTATTTATTTCTTGTTATGCAGCTGTTTTGCTAATGGCTGTCATGTCACAACCTGTTTCTTTGTGTGGCATTATGTCTAATGGGCATTCTCTTTTAAACTTCTGACCTAAACCACATAAATATATTTTTCTCCTTTTCAGGTCAATTATAACTTACTCCATATTTACTTTTTATACTCCTGGCTTTTCCAGCAGATAATTTTTTTTCCTTGGTTTTGAATTCTGCTACACCTGATAGCTTCTTCTTTTTAAAGCAGCCTTAGTTAAAAAATTATCATGACTTCCAGTAGCAAGTCTTGCTAATTACAGTTATTACTTTAATTCTGCCTTCAAGTAATGACCAAGATCATGAGCATAAGATGTTATAGGTATGCTACTGTCCCACTCTAAAAAAGACTTGCATGTGCGTAATTCACAGCACATGGTCACTGTTTATGTGAAGAGTATTCACAGGGTTCTTTTGGAGGTTCTGGTAGTAGGTGAGCCTTGTTCTCTCTCTCTTGCTCTGTGTAAGACTACCAGCAATATGAGAAAATAGATTCTGACTATAAAGGAAGAAAGTGAATTTAGTAAATTAGAAGTGGAGTCAAAAGCACAGAGTAGGTAGACAAAATAATTTCCTTTTCTTCTCAAACTTCCAGATTTTTTGGCAGTTTTATTTTTAGTATTTTTATTTTAGTATTTTTAGCTCTGAAAATTGGATAATTTTCTTTCCATTTGTCGTAAGTCAGCTAAATTTTTTATCTCACTTTAATCGTGACCTCAACATCTCCATAGCCTTAAGACGAGGAATTTTTAGAGAGGTTGAGTATGTGCACGCTTTTCCAAGGCTCACAGCTTTGTGTTTTGCCCATACATAATGATGACAGAAGGCTTTTCTGTACACTTGAGTTCAGGAGAAGAGGTTAATAGAAAGTGAAAATGAGGGGTGTAGCTTGTTGCGCATGAGCTACGATGTCTTTGTTAGGAGCTTTGGTCAGGAGACACTTGCACAGCAAAACAGATGATGAGCTATACCACTTATCCTGAGTGCCAGGTATTCCCTGACCCTTCCCTTTACATAGGTCACAGCTTTCTTATTAGCTTTATAGTTTGGGAATGGCTGTAGCTACACACACAGCTGGACTGCTACCAAACAGCCAAAGACTCTTTCTCATCTTCTGCCCAAGAACAAAATGATGTCCTAGAAAGGTGCTGTGCGTAAAGGTCACTTCTTCTGTGACTTCCGTGCCCTGACAATTAACTCAAGCCAGCGAGGTCAATCTGATTATCTTTGGATCCAGGCATAATAATTACAAGCTAACTGTGACCAGCTATACTAGTATGAATCTCTAGCTCTCACTCTGGCATGTTTCCTGATGAGTTTATGTGAGGAAAAGATTTTGTGACTGTGTATAAAGTTTGCATTACTGATTTTCATGCTGACCGCTTCAACAGCAGCAAAAGCCTAACCACTGTCTTCTGGGCAATACTGGTAACTGGCTCCTGAGACATTGTAGCTGATGCTTTGGTTCTGCAAAGCTGCAACTAAGAAAAAAGTCCTGCAAGAACTTTTTCCAAAGAGTTGCACGTTTCAATAGCTGCACGAAGTAAAATAACAAGTGTGCAAGATGAAAGTGTTAACTGTGATGGAGCTAAGGAGGGATGTGAAATTAGCATTTTGAGAACTCAAACTGGAAAATCTAGAAAAGAAGTGACTGGTACTCACATAAGACTTGTGAGGGTGATATTCCTGTTGATTACCAGTGATTTCTCTCTGTTTAGGTGTCAGGAAGAGATTCTAATTTCCTTTCCATTAGAGTGACTGACTGTGAGGAGACTATTGGGGGTCTGTGTTTGGGCCTCTGCTCTCTGGCTGGCAGGTCTGTACTGGGCTAGATTTTGAACTGGATTGACTGGCTGCACATCAGCAGAAGTACCATGTACTTTTTCTTTCAAAGGGCTCAAAGACTGCCTGTATTTGACAAGTTTTTTGAAGTCCATTGCTTGTCTCTACTGATATTTCTGAATCTCAGGAAGACTTTGCAATTCAAAGGAGCTAAAGCCATAATCACTCTTGTAGTTCTACATTGGTTTAGGCTGTTTTGTATGGCAGGTTTAGCAAAGTGTCATTTAGCCTCTAATGCAGCCCCTATCGTATCTGTTTTGTTTCTCAGAGCTATGTCTGTATATTCCTTTCATCTTCAAAATCATATGTTTATAAGCAGATTGAGTGAGGCAGGGACTGGCTCCTGCAGAGAAGTGCAATACAGAATCACAAAACCATTTAAATTGAAGGGACCTTTTGGAGTAATTTATTCCAAATCTCTGCTAAAAGTAGGACCAACTTATGTTTGATAAGGTTGCTCCAGGCATTTTCTGTTTGAATATTTTGCATCTCTCTACAGATGGACAGTCCACAGCTTTCAGAATTCTGCAGCCTGTTCCAATCTCTGACCATCTTCATTATAGGAAAAAAAGTAAAAAAACCCGAAGAAACCAGCCCTGATCTCTTACTGTTTCTCATTACAACTTGTCTTTTGCCTCTCATCCTTTCACAATGAGCCTCTGAGAAAAGTCTGGGCCTGTCTTCTCTGTATCCTCACATAATGCAGTGGAACACTTAAGTTCTCTTCCTGCTTGCCCTTAAGACTGGACAAACCCTGTTCTTTCAGCTTCAACTCGTATGCAAGGTGCTCCAACCACTGACCAGGTTGGTGCCCCTCCACTGGATTCACTCTGGTGTGCCAGAATGTCTTTTGTTTACCAGCGTCTACAACTGGATACAGTAGTCCAGATACGGCCTTACACATGATGACTAGAGGGGAAGAATTATCTCCTTGGAACCCTTGCCCACCTTTTTTCTAACCTA
Source organism: Rhagologus leucostigma (assembly GCA_013397725.1). Lineage (NCBI taxonomy): Eukaryota > Metazoa > Chordata > Aves > Passeriformes > Rhagologus > Rhagologus leucostigma. The sequence goes on along the minus strand of VZTD01000744.1, from coordinate 560,962 downwards.
ACTCAGTGCTAGTTCATCCTCATCATTTTGAGGGTACATTGGTGGCCATTGTTCAGTTTGTAATCCATCTTGACTTGCTACTGTTCTTCAAAGCTGCTTTATATGTCTAGGATACCAAAGGCAGCCCCTTTTGCTACCAACTGCAAACTCGCTGGGAGTATACCTCATCCTATTGCCCAGGCATTAATAACATTTTTAATCAGAGTTGGTCTCTGTATCAGTCTCAGACAGCTACCACAACCTGCTGGTGGGACTGTGGAATAATCTTTCTTGCTGCTCTCATCTTCCAGATTCAGGCTAACCTTTGGCTTTCCTAATTTCAACCTTACATGCTCAGGTGTATTAAAATGAGAATTGCGTGCATAGAGAAAAGCATTAATGAAATTTTGTAACCCAAATTCTGAAAAGCAAGCATGCTTTTAAGCATTAAACTGGAACCTGCTTAGGTTGAGAGCTGTAATATAAAGATCTGGTTCTGTTGAGAGGTGGCTGCTGAGATATCTGGCAGAATAACATGATCTTCATGCATTTTTGGTTTCAAGTAATAATATATTTTCCAAGGACAGATTAAAAATCATAATGATTAAAAATATTTTTTTATGTTGTCCCAGAATTCTATGTAAAGCAAACAATTTATCTGCTGTTTTTCTAAACCTGTGCTCAGTACCTGTGTTCAGATCTATGCAGGACTTAGCTTTTTTTTTTTTATTTTCACCACGCAGAACAGTTGAAACTGAGCAGTGGTCCCCTATCTTTAGCTGCACTCAGGCATTCTAAATGTCAGTCCAGGTCAACACAAAAAGCACAAGCATCATTCACTGCCTGCTTTAAAACGATGCCAAGATGAGTAAATTGGAGAAGGGTTGTGCTGAGTACTGACCCTGGGTCGAACACCGTGCCCTCTCTCTGGCTTCCAGGTCTGGCAGGTTTGCTGGCATGCTACTGTACTAATGCCTCTGGAATGCTTTCTTCACACCAGCACAGTGTGCTCCATATTAATTCTCACCAGTGAAGAAAAGCAATGACTTGCCCAGTGGGCTGCTTTCTTAAGCTATTCTCATCAACACTGATGCCATGATCAGTCCTTCACCTGTATCACAGACTTCGTGGCTATAAATGGGTCTGAACTCACAGAAATTGGAAAAGTTGTGGTCCCAAAGAAACAAATAAAGAAAATCCCTCTGTCTCATGAGCAAGGAGTCAGTGTGCGCGGGGGAATAGGACCCGCATCGTCAGTGACATTCCAAGCACAGAGTTCTTTCATCAGTTGGGGTGTTTTCTGTAGTTCCTGTTAAGGAAGTACGATCCAATTACAAACACTGTAATATTAACATTATCAGTAAACTAAAGATGTCAGTTTGTCAATAATGGTAGTAAGAATTTATATTAAATCTGCAGTTTTTATTTCACTTAATAAAGTTTTGGCATAGAAGCAGTAATGTCTTTTTGTGAATGTATTAATATTTTTCAACCACCAGTTCATCCCTTAAGTGTTTAGTGTTTTATACGTGCCAATTTGCAGTCTCAGCCCACTTATGTTTAAGTCAGTTAGGATAAAGAGTCTTGCAGTAAAGTGTTTGGAAACTTCTGCAGTGAAAAATTTAAGTAAAATGTATTTCTATTAGAGAATTAGCACATTAATCTCAAAAAGCACATACAAACCCAATTATTTTCTTACAAGATTTAGAGGAATAAGGATGAAATGTATGAATGTAAGAATCAATGTATGCTGGAAAAATTTGAAATTGAGTTCACCAGCCAATTAAAAAGACCTTAATCAGGTCTGACATTTCATTTCCTTATTATCTTGTTACATTCCTCTAAAAAATGAATCGATAGATAAAATACTGTTTTCTCATTCTCAAAAAAAGCAAAACAGTCGTGTTCATTGTCTTGTCTTTTTAGATAAATTAGTGCCAAAGTATGTTGTCAAAAGAATCAAAATGTATTTTCCTACATTCTAAATTAACTGATACACTGTATTTAGCATGTTTTGTGTAAACAGTATTAAACTGAAGATAAAAAATTCCTTTTTCATTGATCTTATTTATAACTCCCTTGATTATGTTTTTTAAAATAACTTTCTGTCATTAATGTGTGTTTGATGTCTCTTTCAAAATACTGTTTTTTCTGTTTCCAAATGTATAGATTGAACTGAAAAGTGGCATATTAAACATATTTTTAAGAACTGGCATTGTCTTTACACAACTGGACCTCTGGTTGGGACTGTCTTACTGTGATGGAAAGTGGAATGAAGTCACTGTGAACAAGGAGGGCTCAGTGATTTCAGCAAGTATGAATGAACTAAGAGAGCACGTGCTCGAACCTCGTGTTCAACAGCTGAAAGTAAACTCACCTGTCTATGTAGGAGGAATCCCACCTGAGATTCACAGTTTCCATAGAGAACTGGGTTTAGAACAAGGTAAGATGACACCAAGAAGAACATACGTTTTCAAAAACTGATGTCATGCACCAGGTGGACATTTTGCTGCTGATATTCTAAATTCATGAATGTGTAACATGAATTTTTCCTCCCACCCATTGTGATACTACCAATTATCCCTACCCATCTAGCTTTACTTAGACCTGATCTTTTTGTAATGCTATAAAAAATCATCCAGTGATACCTGAGGCAATCTGACTGATAAGTGAGGACCTGGAGTGTAGGAAATGGTAAATCAAGATGCTCAGCCGGATGATCTCAGATCTTCATCAGAGAATGCCAGTTCACAGAAACCTGTTTTTCTTGATCAACTTGTGTCACTTGCAGATTTGGAACATAAAACCAGTGGGAGACAGTAACTATAGCTTAAATCACTGTAATGAATCTGGATGCTGCTACATGGAAGAACAGCTGAAAGTTTATTAGTCTTGTTTAGGCAATACTGACTCTGATCTAAAAAACTAAGCAAGTATAAACCCCTGAATTTGCATTTTGGCTACAATTGCCATGATGTTTTCCTCATTATCAGAAGGAAGGAAGATGATCGTATATTTAGCCATCACTGTGACCCTTCTGTTCTGGAACAGGTCAAATTTGTAGGGAAAAGAGGGAAGCATTAATTGCAGCCTGATACTAACGGCCTCCACAAAAGGATCTACTGTAGGAAACATAGTCAAAAAGTGTCTACTAAACTGGCTCTGTTTGGGTGTGTTTTTTCATTACTTGTGAAACTGTTCATCAGTCATGGGGTATTTTTCAGCTACTGTGGACAAATGTGTATCAGTCAGTAAGTGATTCGTGGGGAATCCAGTAAGTGGCTTTAAATGCATGAACTCACACTGAATGTGCACATTCAAGTGAGCTGTATTGGAGCCTTGTGATTTCACACCTATAGAATAGTTCAAGAATATTGTTTTAAGCATTCTTCCAGCTCTAGGTATCACATATAATGTAATCTTCCTTCAGGTTCTTTGTGCATAATATTTATGGCCCAAAAGAGCTGGCCAGTCATACCCTGTCAGTGTTGCCTCATAGCAGATGGTGTAGCCTTGTGAGTGGATGCATTCACAGCTCCTGCAGCAAAGAGATCTGTGAACAAAGAATCTAGGGCAAAATAGCATCTAAAGTAGATCTCTGAAGTGCATATCAAGGCACATCAATAAACATTTATTTCCCACCAAACCTCCTCAGCATGCCACGAAATAAGATGGTGGCCATAAATTTATATTTACAGTGTCTGAAGATAAATATTACCCTATGTGCTCCTAATGTAGGTTCAGGTGAGCAAGATTAGATATTATAGCTTAAAACATACTTTTATTTAGGACTACGATGATGTAGTGGTAAGATAATAGAATATAGAGATCTTCTCATTTAATAAATATTTAGAAAAGACTTTCTCAATCTATTGCTACTTGTTGGTTAATTTTTTAATAAGGGCATGTTGTTTTGCTCACAGCAAATAAGTGATAAGTATTATTCTCCTCCTGCCTCACCTCCATGCAAGTTACAACTTTATTTTACGAAATTTCAGCTGGAGTCTGTGGGCCTTTGCATGACCCATCCCATGCCCTCCTGGGAGGTTCAAAAAGAAAGCTACCTGGCAGGAATGTTTGTGAAAATTTGTACTATTTTTACTTATTCTGCAGCTGCTTGAGAATAGACAGGATTGCTTGGCTGATGTCAGTGAGAAGTCTTCAAATAGAGATAAATGTAGATAAAAAGATACAAAAAAAAATGTATTAAAATAGACTGTACAGTATGCATCTCAGTGCAAATCAAACAACTTCATTTTATCTTATGATTAGGATGCCTGGGCAGACTGGGACTAATTCTTTCCTCTGCCACAAACTAAGAAACTGAGCCAGTCGGTGTGGAGTAGTCAGTTGAACTTAAATTAGGATGTACTCATTTTAAGGAGCAGTTTGGCCAAGTTCCCTGTGTTGTGGAGAGAGAAGGTATTTTAGAAGATGATTCAAAATGGGTGTTCACCTTCAGTACCCCTTTTTGCATGAACTATGTATGGACATTAGATTCTCAGTTTGGGTGGCTAAGGACAAATACTACTCTGATCTGTCATCTTGCTATAATAAAGGCAATAAAAGTACGTAAAATATAAATAAGATATAAATACGTTAGCTTTCACAAAGCTAAAGAGCAGTACTGATCTGTGAGAGGTGGATTTTTAATTCACAAAATTAAATCTTAGATGAATTGAAGTCTTCAGTTTGGTTACTGTTTACTTTGGCTTTGTGTTAAGCACCAATCACTACTCAGATTTGAAACCCATTTTATATCAATTTATTAATTTTTAGTAAATACAAAAGTTTTAACAACTGCATCCTGAATTTTTTAATTGTGTTGTAACTGCAAGTAGCTGATTTAACATATTTGTAATTTTGATGGGAATGTCACATACACACAAGCACAGAAATAGAAGGATGGATAGAAATAAATATAAAGTGAAGCTTCTTAGATTTTTTTATCATAAACACATAGTTTGGGGTTATGTTTCTGGAGTATGTTTATAAACAGCACATGAGTTATGTCCCTGTTAGACAAAACTGATTATGCCTCCATCTGATCTCCTGAAGTTAATTGTAATTTTAATCTAGATATTCTTTTCAGTTTGAGGAAGTATGTATATTTAACAAAATAGTAGCAAGCAGCAGAAATCTGCTTTTAAAAGTCAGAGAATCACTTTTATGGTAATAATTTCAAAGTGAGAAGTGATAAAAGAGAAAGCAGAAAGGTATTTCCTTGTGGGATGGAATTGCTAACAGTGAAAGTGTAGATCAGTAAGGCAGGAATTTACCAGCTTAGTGTCTTGAAAGTGCAGACAGAATGTCATGTTGGAAGTCAGCATATTTACATTGCAGTCTTTAATGCTGAAAATATAAAATTGAAAGGAACAGAACTGTTTCTTAATGACTGAAGCTCTTTATGTGGTACTAATCCCTTACTGTTTGCTAGGTTTCGGTGGTTGCATGAAGGATGTTAAATTTACACGAGGTGCTGTCGTTAACTTGGCATCTGTGTCCAGCAGTGCTGTCAGAGTCAATCTGGACGGATGCCTATCAACTGACAGTGCTGTTAACTGCAGGGGAAATGACTCCATCCTTGTGTACCGAGGAAAAGAGCAGAGTGTTTATGAGAGTGCTCTACAACCATTTACAGGTAGCGCACTGGTTCCTTAAATAAAATACATCATTTTCATTTCATTCTTTACTAGTGTATTACTGTGTTCAGTACTTTTTTTTTTAATCTTTTACCTGCTCTATCCTTCTCGATGTCCTTTGAAGAATACCTTTATAGGGTGGTTGCCTTAAATGAAGGAGGATCAGTATCTAGTGTGTGGACCCACGCTCGAACAAGAGAATCAGGTAAATATAATTTTAAAGTTTACTCCTTCTTATTTTTTGTAAGCTGTTTAATGTCAGATTGAGGGTGTTCAAGAGCTGTCTCTGGACACAGTCCTGTGCCCTGTGCTCTAGGATGACCCTGCTTGAGCAGGGAGGTTGGACCAGATGACCTACTGTGGTCCCTTCCAACCTGACCCATTCTGTGTTTCTGTGGAGATAATCCAACCACAACAATTTTGATTAGTGAATGTTGCATAGTTCTGAGGGGGCAAAAGTGCTTAATGCTTCAAACAGGTACCAGATTACAGTCATCAGCTGTAAAGTGTTCAGGCAAGTATTTTCTTCTCATAATTCAAGATATTTTCCAAATATGTATTAGATTATGTAATTGAGGACATTAAAGGATTGAACTGCATAACTGAGTAAGAGCAGCCATCTAGTCGTGTTCATACATGCACGTCTAACCTCACGTTACATGAGTAGGCTGGAGTAAGTAAATCTATATTTTCCTACATATAACTTAGTGCTGCAAAATCAGGTGTAGAGAAAGGTGATGCTGGGATAGCAGACAGAAGCTGTGGAAAATAAGAGGCCATGTATTTACTAGGGACAAAGTGGTCTTGTGAAAGTTGGTTTTTTAAATGACCCGCCCATGGATATGCTACTCGGTGCTGCTGAATGAGGATTCTTTTAACAAGTAGTCCACAGATTGTGTGAAAATGTGGCAATATTTACTAGAACAGCAGCACATGGCTTGTGGAGAAGGTTCCAGAGTAGGAACATAGTATGTTAAAGATCAAATTTTTCATATGTCTTATGAAGAAAATTTTATAAACTTTTCCTCTTCTGGTCAGAGCTTTTGCAAACTTTATCAAGCAAGTAAGTTTTTGAAGATTTACAGTTCTGTGTATTTTATTTCACTAACTTTCTCTCTTTTTGAAATTGAAACCAAGTTGCATTCCATCAATGCAGAGCATTCTTTTGATATAAGTTGTCCAACGTATCGCCTTAAAAAATTAAGTGATATGTGCATAAATACTGGACTTGCAGATGCATTCTTATACAACCTATACTTTGTCTGCCACCCAGAAGGGACAAAATATATGCATATTTTCATGTCAACTGTCTGACAACTCTAAGGTTTGCCACAAATTTATGTTTGCAAGCTGACCACAGCACTGAGCAGTCCGTGTTCCCTGGGGTTGGACAATAATTGCGCTATTTAATTATTTTTGAGTTGGTTTTGTTATATCCCTTATGAGAAGACCATCTGCTGTACAGTACCTTACCTCACCCTGTGATACACTTCATAACTAATGAAATCAATATATTGCTGTAGTAATGGAAGCTTTCTCAGAGTGTCACATTCTTTACGGAAGAATAACAACTTCAAAGTATTTTTATAATTTCCATACTGGTACCCTTCTTATAAAAAACAAGGCTGCATTCATATTTAATGAAACTAAACAGTAAAATTACCAAAAAATAGGCTATTTGATGGTGAGAAAAGCGAATGATCATCAGCAGGGCTAGGGAGTCCACATGCATCTACAGCAAACTCATCATCCATCATCCTGCCATAGTGTTCCTTGGGTCTTTCCTCTGCATCCCTTGTGCAGTCATCTGTGATGAAGCTGTTACTGACCAGACCTTTACTTGGCAAAGTAATATCCAAGAAATAGTTAAAGGTTATACAAAATGGGATGATTTATTTTTATTAGCAGCTCTATGCATATACGATCTTGGTTTTCCAGTTCTTTAAAACATTTAAATTTTCCGTTTTCTTTTTTTGCTTTTTCCTTTTGTAATATGGAATGATCAGAAGCAAAGGATATTGCAAAAAGGCTTTAAAAATCTCTGCTTTGCTGCAAGAAAGGTGCATGGTGTTGCGGAAATAAAATATGTATGTAGAAAATAAGAGGAAGAGCTTTACTTTTTGGAGGAGTTCTGTAAAAGAGAGTGCAGAATTTTAGAAATGTTTCACAGTCGTGGTGTTCTGTGGCTTAGATACTCAACTGATAAATATCAAACTCTTCTCTGTTGCAGTACTGCCTTGCTTCATTCAGTTGTATTTTTACAATGCCTGTGCTTGTTAGCTACATGCAATCCACTGCCTCTCTTTGTGAGTGATGCTTAAATATGTTTGATACATGAAATGTTTTTGGAAAATTGCAACAAGACAAGAAGGAATGTTATGTAGATGGAGTTTTGATGGTTTTGAAATATAGCTTAAACTGAATAGCTCAAGATGTGCAGTCATATTAAATCAATGCTGAAAAGTTACAACTCTAATAAATTGTATTTATGCTAATGGTTGAGTCTGATTTACTGCAGCCATTAAAAGTGAAGAATAGGGGCAATAGTCTCCTTAGAACTGCCATTTTCTCGATTTTCTATTTTATCCTTCTACAGTTCCACAAAATGTGCCAACTCCCTCAAGAGTTCACAGTATAAATGGTTACAGCATTGAGGTCACCTGGGACAAACCAGCTGGGGTCATAGGTGTAATTGAGAAGTACATTTTGAAAGCATATGAAGTGGATGGTCCCACTGTACCCATCACCAGTGCTGAGCTTGCTGATGCTGGTATGCTCACAGGTAAATGTTGTTAAGTACCATTTTTTAGGCGTATCTAATAACACAGGATGCTTATCCCTCCTTTGGTTGATCTATAAAATACTACTTGTCTGTTTTTGTGTATACACAGCGTAGATAACGTTTGGAAGGGTAATTATTTGTGTCAGCATCCTCGTAGTGATGTACTGATTTCAAAGAGCAATAGAAATTAAGATACAGCACAAATACTAAAAAGCAATTCCCGAACTATTTATGATGTGGGGGAGAAATGCTTTTTTTGTTTGCTTGTTTTTGCTTAGTGTATGTGGTTTTTATTTTTTTAACTCCTTCCCTGTTGTTCCATCCAGTTCACCTAAATTAACTCTGAATGTGGGTCCCGTGTGATACTGTTTGACCTGATGTATGAAAGCACTTGATATAGTTGCCTAATTTTGATCATATAAACCTAACTCATTTCAGTGGGAACTAGCATACATTTGTGTAATCAGATGCTGTGGTTGATGCCACTGGGATTGTGGAGGTAAGTTATTATGGAATGAAGAAATTCGTGGCTTTGGGTTTATGGGGTGAGAATGTTATAGAGAACATTTTGGGACGTTTCTTGCTGCTAGGATAGTGTGGATGGGGCTTTCTGCTCTCTGGACAAACTGCCTTTTCTGGCTGCTACAAAGTTCCCTGGGAAGGAAGCACATTACAGCCAAGAATCTGTATTATGTTATGTGATGACTCAATGGGACCAATAGTGCAGACCAATAGATTCATTTTTATTATCTCTAACATCAATTCTATAATTCATAACAATTCAAAAAGTGATAATGATGCAATGCTCTAAGCTGATGCTTTGGTTTGGCTCAGGTTTGGGCAGTACAACAGTCTTAGTAAGTGTGTTAACCCTCAGCCAGTGTGTTATTTCCTGAAGCCCAGCTAATAGTTTTTACATAAGTATATATGGTTTGTGTTGTTTCTCTGCCATAACCTACGTGTACATTTTCAAGGGGAAAACTGCGCATATTTTATTTTCACCGATTTGAAATAACTTGACTACTTGTGAGTAGTGACTTTACCAGAACTGCATGGGCTTTCTATGCTTACTCTGATTTCTTTAATGACCTTGGTGATTTCAACGTTCTTTGTCCATGCTACAAGGCAATACAGATTATATTGGTAGAAATTAAAGGCTGTAGTAGAGACATATGGATTAGGTAGTTTACTCACAGCTGATTTTGGTCAGAACCAAAATGTTGTTTAACTTGGCTGGTGTTGTGCCATGGTTGCATGTCAGGGTTATGGAAACATCTGCACCAGGCTGAACAGTTAAGAGGTTATCTGCCTGCACCTTATAGGAGGTAGAAGAAGCAACAGACCTTTACATTAAATGGAGACAATAAATGGATCCTGGTTCTTTAGCCTATTACAGCAGATAGAATCACAGAATCATCGAGGTTGAAAGAGACCTTTAATATCATCAAGTCCCACCATCAACCCAACACCACCACTGTAACCCCTAAGCCACATCACCTAGCACTAGATGTCTTGAACACCTCCAGAGATGGTGATTCCACCACCTCCTTGGGCAGCCCATTCCAATGCCTGACCACCCGAACAGCGATACTTGTTTCTAATATCAAATCTGAATCTCCCGTGTCTCAGTTTGAGGCCATTTCCTCTTGTCCTCTCACTGTAGGCACAGAAGAAGAGACTGTCCCCCACCTCACTACAACCTCCTGTCAAGGAGTTGTAGAGAGCTGTCAAATAATGCAAAAGAAAATCATGGAATCATAGAATACCATGTTGAAAGGGAGCTCAAGGATCATCTGATCCAATCTTTCTTTGCAAAAGCACAGTCTACACAAGATGGCCCAACAGTCTTTCCAGCTGAATCTTAAAGTGTCCAGAGCTGGAGAATCCACCACTTCTTGGGAACGTTATTCCGGTGGCTGATTGGTCTCATTATGAAATTTTTTGTCTTGTGTCAAATGGTAGTCTCCCCAGGAGTAACTTGTGCCCATTACCCCTTGTCTTTTCCGTGTGACTCCTTGTAAAAAGGGAGACTCCAGCTTCCTTGGAGCCGCTCTTTACATACTGGAACATGGTGATAAGATCTCCATGGATCCTTCTTTCCTCAAGGCTGAACAAACCCAATTTTCTCAGTCTTTCCTTATTTGACAGACTACCCAACCCTTTGATCACCTTTGATCATCTTTGTGGCCCTTCTCTGGACTCTCTCCAGCCTGTCCACATCTTCTTTGCACACCAGGGACCAAAACTGAACACAGTGTTCCAGGTGTGGCCTGACAAGAACTGAGTAGGGTGGAATAATGACTTCTTCATCTGTGCTGGAGATGTCCTTGTTGATGCAACCCAGCATCCTGTTGGTTTTGTTTGCCACAGCAGCACACTGTCCACTCATATGACCCAAAGAACTTAAGAATGGCTGCATCCAAATATTGATCTATGTGGCTGTGTCAGATTATGACCTGAGATGAGCTCAGCTGGTTGGAGCATGGTGCTAATAACAGCAATGTTGTGGGATTGATCCCTGTACAGGCCATTCACTTAAGAGTTGGACTCAATTTTTGTGGGTCCGTTCCAACTCAGAATATTCTGTGATTCTCTAGATGCTCAGGAAGAAAATGTAAGAAATGTGCTAAGCATAGAATGAGTCTTCCTGTTAGTACAAATTTAGCTGATTGGTTGTGGAATTCTTCAGCTGAAAGCTGCATCTGGATCATCGTGCTTAATGGTCTACAGTAGAATTGTCTTTATTTTTTAATACATTTATTCTTTCTGTTTCTCTTAGCTGCTGTGGGAGTGATTGTTCCAGTTCAGTTTTGTGTGTCTAAGAAGTGCTTCCTCTTGTTATTTATAATTCCTTCCTAATAGTTTAGTTATATATTTTCCAGTTTTAGCATTGTATGAAATATATAATTCATGTCCTCCTGGTGAGGGCAGAGCTGAGACAAGTGTAAATTAAATCACCAATCCAAAGTAATTTTGCTTCAGTCTATTGATTTCAGTGAAGCCTACACAGGTGGGCAAGTCAGTGGACACTGAGAACTAGTTAGGCACAAATATGAGACTCCCAGGAGAAGGTGTGTCTTTCCCTGATGAATCATCTTTCCTGGTTAATCAAAAGTTAACATGAACACAGAACGTGCTGTCTTTGCTTACTTTTCTTTTAAGTTTGTTGAGAACGGAAGTTTTTGCTTGTTTTCTCCCTAATTTCAGGGACATTTCTTTAGAAATTCTTTTGTTGCATTCCATGAGAAAATGCTACAGTAACCCAAACAGCCAGGCTTGCTAATGCAACAGCGGAAAGGCACCACAGCTCTCTGTGGGATCACTGATGAAGAAACTATGGTATTTTTCCACACCCTCCTTCAAATTTTCATTCTCTGTCAAGCCTAGGCACTGCTTAATCTGCTGCTTGCAAATGTATCTGAGGGCACTGACAACCCTCTCTGCCTTATTTTTTCCTTGCAGCTTTTTAGGCCCATCTGTTGTGTTTTGGTTTATACTAATACTGTAAATTGTTTTGAACAATTACAGTAGGGTCCTGAGTCATAACTGGAGCACAGTAACAAAAAGTTGAGAGCATTACCCATTTCTTAGAAGGCTGTACTGTATGTGTCAAATTCAGAAGAACCTCTTGTACACTTGTCAAGAAGAAGAAAAGCTGAGCTAAATATTAAAAGTAAAATAGGTCTTTAAATGACCATAATCCCACAGTCTCAAATGCCTATTTCTGACTTCTCAGAAACCAAAATCCTTCAAAATCTGACCCTTGTAATCTTCCAAAATGTCAAACTGTTTTTTCACTTTCATCCAAGAAAGGAATATTCATCAGATTTAAATCCTTAAAATGAGGTTCTGACTGTTGAACCAGGAGTTTATTGGATAAGGTGATATATTTCAACGTAGTGTTCAGTATCTGTATTCTAGGATGAGAGTATAAAGTTAGAGTGTAAATTTTTTGGATTCAAAAAGTACCGTGCTTGCCCATCTTGTCTTTAGAGAAGCACGTTATAACGTTGATACACTTTGGATGCAGCTGGTCACACTTGAAGAGTAATGAAGGAAGTACAGAGTCACCATGTGAAAGCATTTTTTTCCTGAAGGCTGGATTGCTTTCTTCTGCATTCCTGTGCATTCCACATGCTGAGATCAAACTTTGGAATGTAAATTAAAATCAGTATTTGAACAAATGGAAGAAGCTTTAGAACACACTGTTTCAGTGTGGTTTGAGATCAGCTTTTGCTTCTACTTTCCTTTGGAATCCAGAATATCAGAGGATCGTTTGGGTTGGAAGGGTTATCTAGTCCATTCCCCCAGCTCAATCAGGGTTGACTGGAGCAGGTTTCCCAGAACTACGTCCAGTCGAGTTTTAAATATCTCCACATATGGAGATACTTCTTTATGAGAAGCCTGTTCCATATTTGGCCACCGTCACAGTAAAAAGTGATTTCCTGTGTTCAGTTGGAACTTAATTTTCTCCCCAGGGAAGTGGTCACAACACCAAGCCTGCAGGAGTTCAAGAAGCATTTGGGCTCTCAGACACATGGTGTTTTCTTGGGGTTGTCCTGTGCAGAGGCAGGAATTGGACTCAGTGATAACAGAATCATTTAGGTTGGAAAAGACCTCTAAGATCATCGTGACGGATGATCCTTGTAGGTCCCTTCCAACTCAGGATATTCTCTGATACTGTGATTCATGTATTTCAATTTGTGTCCATTTTTCCTGTCACTGGGCACTACTTAGAATAGTCTGGTTGCTGCTTTGTTCCCTCCCATCAGGTATTTACACATTTCAATAGATCACCCTGAGCCTTGTCGTTCGTGAGATGGGCAGTCCCAGATCTCTCAGCCTCTCTCAGAAGAGACGCTCCAATCCTTTTTCCATCTTAGTGGCCCTTTTGTATCATCCAGAGACTTGCTGAGGGTGCACACTTCCCCCCATCGAGATCATTAATGACGATACTGAACAGTATCAACCCCCTGGGATACACCCCAGCTGTCTTGCCTCTAACTGTGTTTTGTGCCACTGATCACAATCCTCTGATGCTTCTCTTATCAAGCACATGCAAAACCCCCATTTTATAATTCAGATTTCTCTTACTGTAGAATTCAGGAGACTGACCAGCCTCTGATGGGCTCTAATGATACCTACAAATAATAATGAAATAAAATATGCTGCAAAAGATTTCACACACTGTTGTAATTTATTCCTCTTACAGATTTCTCTTTCAAGTTTGTATGATTTTGCAGTTCACCCCACCTCTGTCATTGCTGCAATAGCCCAGGGCTGCTGTTGTGGCTGCACACGTGGTAAAAAGAAAATTGTGGTTGACAGCTGCTGTTCCCTTCTTCCCGTGGCACGTGTTTGTAATTACTTTTCACCTTTTAGTCTTTTATACTTGGCAGATGAATATCTCCGGAAAAGTTAATTTAATGATTTAATATGGTTAATCAAAGTGTCTGAGCTGTGCTGTGGTTTTGAAAGCTCTGTAGCTGGAGAGTCTCTCAGAAGAGGAGATGGGGCCACCTGCCAGTGGCAGATCAGCCAGGGCTGGACAGTGGGGCCATAGTGCTGGGGGAACCTTGCTGCCAGCCTGGCAAATGCCCAGGCTCTGGCAAATGCTGTCAGCTGAGAGATTGTCCCTCTCAGGGAGAGCTCTGCCAGTCCCCTGCCTAAGCAGCCTGCGGCTTTGGGACCGGCCTCTGCACCCTGACTGCTGCCTCTGATGGGGCTCGTGGGTCACTGTCTGAGATGAATATTAGAAAATGCTGTTTGTCTCAGGCTTATTTCATCTGTGTGGAATGAAATAAGCAATTTACCACCAATGGGGAGTTTGCTGCGTGAAGCTGTTGGTGAATGGCTTGGGCAATACTCTCATACACTTGAAGTTACTTGAAAGCTCTCGGTTTGCACAAATATTTTACACTCAAAACATTCCTATGCTGCAATTAATGAGTTTTTTTACATTTATAGAAAAGGATAATTGCAAAGTAACTAACATAAATGTATGTAGGGTCAGAGCATTAGGAGGACTCCCACATCTCTGCCCCAAGCTGAGACAAATTTCTAAAGTTCTAAAACTTCTGATGTGTAGATAAGAATGTTTGGCTGGGGCAGCTGCTGCAACAAGCTGATAGACCTGTCTATGCCCATTAGGTTTCTATGAGGTGCTTGAGCTCCTGATGACTCTAAGTCAGAGTGGCAGAATGTAGGTTCCCTTCTCCTTTCATTTAGCTGGCCTTAGCGGACTAGTGACTATTTTTCAATATATGAATTTTAAAACATAAATTATATTAATAGTCTACAGTATTAAGATTCAAACCTGAGTTTAGACCTAAATGAATCTTTACAGTCCAATGCTGTTGTATAAATTTATTCATACAAAATGCAAATTGTATGATTAAATAAACCTGAGCATTTTATCAAAATTACATCAACTCTTAGATACATACCAATAATTCTATTAATAAAAAGAAGTTAATTTCTTAATTTTTTTCTGGCTGGAAAGGATTATTATGTTTTTATAGACATATTAAGAAAAATCTGCAAAAAAGTAAACAGTATTTCTTTGTCTCTCTGCAAACTTGTAAATGTAATCATACTACAGAAGATAAGCAATGATGAAGTTTGGAATGATCGAGGGTAACATAGTGATGGATATTACAAAACCAGTATTCTCTGTGTTTGGTTAACTCTTGGTGTAAAATTGCACTGTTGGGTTAAGATTTTTTGCAAAGTGAAGCAGCTATTGAGTTCCCTGTGTTCTGAGGAATGTAACAGGTTTCCTTGAACCACTGCAACCTGAATTGCATCTTCAAAGCCAGATTAGGAGGACTCCGGTTTGTTATGAAATATATCTGTTGGGGAAAAAAGGGGCCTTTCAAGCCACCTAAATGCAATAACTAAAGTAAAACTTTTGTTTGTTCTTATAAGCCAAAGAGTCGGAATAGGTGCCCTCGTGTTGAGCAGTTCTTCCTTTCGTGACTCATACTGTACTTAGTCAGAAGATGCTTTAAAAATGCAGATGTATGCGACAGATTGATGTGCACAGGCTTTCGGTTCAGAAATGCATATGTGGAAGACACATGTACTTAAACAGTTTTTGCTACAATCTGTCAAAAACAAAGTCAGTTGAGGACTTCCTTTTCTGGTCAGTGGACTGTGATTAAGTGTACTGTGGCAATGATGCATCTCGACACACAAGTGACTTTGTTGGACAGATGCTGTATGACCTCGAGCGTTGAAGTTAGCTAAATAGTCTGGGTTTGGGGAGGAGAGATTTAGTAATTTTTGTTTTTAAAGCTTAGACAAGAATTAAGGTAAATCTAAAGGTCAAGTGTTGTTTGAATTGCAAAAGCTGTATTTCAAAATAGGTCCTCATGAAATAGCATGTTAGGGAGGAAACAATGAAAAAATCCGGAAAAGAAAAGTCCCTTTGGCAAAAAAACATGCTCAGCTTGTGAAACAAATGGAATTTGTGTGGTAGGCTGTGTTCAGAACCTTAGCGTTCAGCAGCAGAGTTTTCAGGCTGCATATGAAAAGTAAAAATGGTTATTACTAAAATTAGCTAAGTTTACTTGTTAAAAAAAAAGATTGAACTAGCCTTGCAAAATAGTCCTCTTCCACCATCTTAGCTGAGTGCAGTTTTTGTGGAAGTGAGGAAAAGAACTTTTGTGTTACATCTGTAAGATTAAATAGCTTTTTTGGGGGGTGAGTTGTGCATGTAGGTGAATAGTTTTGTTTTTATGGGAAGTCTCCATCAGTAAATATATTTTAAAAAACCTCACCTTGATTTATATTCGTATGATCAATCCATTCTGCAGAGTAAAAGGTCCTTAAGTTGCTATAAGCAAGTGTGTCTTTTCATCTCTGAAGACCTGGTGAAGTCTTGAAACAACTTCATGAAACAGCAGGATGACAGACTGCAACAGTGAAGCAGCTGCTTTCATGAATCTCTTTTAACTGGATGAGAAAACTGCTGTAATACTGTAACTGCCTTTGAATCTATTTTTCAGATTTTGTGAACAGAATATTAGCCCTCATACCAGAGTGGTAAACCATTTTCTTTTGTTGTTGATGAGAAGGACTAGTTTTCCACTCAAAATCTGCCAGAATGCTGTGGAATATGGCTGTGTTGCCTAAATGTATGAGACCTCCTTTTGAGAGGTACTGAACAAAAGAAGTGTCTGCTTTATGGAGAAGTGAAGGGAAAAAAAACCTGGATATGTAATCTTCTTACATACTGTATGCATTAGAACAATGAATGGACATAAAGATGCAACTAACTCTGAGTAGTCTACACACCCATTTTACTGTAAATTCATTGTTGACCCCTTTGCTATTGCCCATATCCGTGTTGTTATCCCTTGTCTGCTGGAATAAACCTAGCATTTTCTCCTTGCACAACTCTAAACCTTGACTTTCAATATTGCAAATAATTAAAGACCATTTAAATAAAAGTATAGAGAATTAAATACTAGTTTTGCATATAAAGTGGGCTTAATGTTCTAGGTGTGATTCCAGATCACTCTTTTAGACTGTTAACTTTACATTCATATTTAACAAATGACATTATTCAGTTTCATGGGGTCACTGTGTCAAAATGTCTGTGTTAGAACTTTAATTTATTTCCAGAGGTTCTTTGGGCAGATAGGAGTGGTGTGTTAAAATGATTTAGCATCTCCACTTCCCCATGTGGATTTTAAGGCTTCAAATGTAGTCTGTGATGTAAATTTTGAGTCTAGGTGGATTCACCTGCTCTGTAGTGGCAGACTGAATGCGTGGAACTCATATCCCAAAAGTGTGAGGCTGACCCTCTTCTTAAATATTGATGGTATCTCTAATCCTATCTTCTGATCGAAGTGACAATTTATCCACCTCTCTCCTGTTAGCATTAATAGAATACATGCAAGTGTAGCCAAATTTTGCTTTGTTAGCACCCCATCTTGGAAAGCCTGATGGACTCTTATCAGATCAGCAATTATTGGATATAGACAAGAGATGCCAATCTGAGAGTGTGATAATTGAGGAGTTAGGAAAAGTTTTTAAAGCTGTCAGCCAACTTCATTGGATCATAGGCTATTTTTTACTGCAAAATTTATTTTGCTGTTCTCTAAATTAATTCACGTGTATCAGTGATGATCTTTGCTGTGGGACTGCTGACTTTGTATTTCAACGTAGTCAGGTGCTGAGTGTAAATTTCACTGACTGACTGAAAGTGCAGAGGAAATGAGTGGGTAATGAGAGCAGAGCAGCCAGTTCTTTAATTGAATTAAAAGCCGGGTGACACCGATGCAGACACCTGTCCAATTACAGACAGGCCAAGGTGTTTACCATTGCTGTACAAGCGATTTGAAGATGACAGAAATCTTTCCGCCCACAGATTAACATAATGAAGGAGAACAGATTACAGTGGATGCTGGCCAAACAGATAGGATGGCAGCTGAGAAAAAAGTAGTTTGCTGAAGTATGTAAATAAAATATGTGCACTTTCTATTGCCTACCTATGCACACCTGTTTCTTTGTTGAAAAAAATAGTACAAGAGTACACGTGAAGAAAAAACATTAATTAGGAAATGAAAAAATTATTTTTTAAGTTGCTGCCTTTTAACATAAACCTTCTGTAGCAAAAGAGTTTATTTGTTTGCTTTTTTTTATGCAAATTCCCTCAGCCTTTCACAAACCTACCTATGCAATGGGAAGTCTGTTGTGCTACAGGTGCTTCATATAAAACCTTCCTACTTTGTCAAAAGTAAACCAAACAGCCCAATCCAAACCTTCTACATGTCCTGGCATCTTTTTGGATGTCTGATATTCTGCAGTTCTCAGTGCTTGAAGACATTGGTAACCCTACAGAATGTCTTTCATGAGGAAATACAAGGAGCATTAATTCACTGCTTCGTAAGAAACAAGTGCTAAATGTACAAATCAAACTAAATTGCTTCCTAAAGCACAGCAGAGTGAATAGAGAGGTGCCATATATACAATGCCATGCTCCTCTTGACCAGGAACTTGCAAATGTCAGAGTTAGAGGATTTGGTTCCTGCTAGTGTTTATTTGTGGAGGTAATTCCCAAAGCACCTTTTATAGTTCTCTGTGTTTAACCCTCTATGATCTGGAAATAAGTGGAAATATTGTCTTGTGCAAAAAAAGATGGTGTTTTGACTAATGGAATTCCTGTGATGAAGAATTTAGTGTAGATTCCAATCCTTACAATACTTTACAGGCATAATAAACGGGGGGCATACAAGAAAGCTGAAAAGGGACTTCTTACAAGGGAATGTAGTGAAAGGACAGAGGGCAGTGGCTTTAATCTGAAAGAGGGTAGGTTTAGATCAGATATTGTGAAGAAAGTCTTTACTGTGGGCATGGTGAAGCACTGGAACAGGTTGCCCAGAGAAGCTGTGAATGCCCCATCCCTGGAAGTGTTCAAGGCCAGGCTGAATGGGATTGGAACCAGAAAATCTTTATGGTCCCTTTCAACCCAGACCATTCTATGAAAACATTATTTCCTATTTTCTGTCTTTTTGATGGCTCTTGAAAATATTTTCCTTCCATCACAGGAAGATTACAGGGAGATTTCTTTGATGGTGCCCAACACAACATTCTTCTTTCCTGTCACACTTATATTGGCTGTCAGTACAGCTCTCCACTGTTAACTGGGGATTTGGAAAATCAAAACCGTAACCAGAGCAAGCAGATGCTGGTCAGCTGGTTTTCGTTTAACACTACTCTGAAGTAAAAGTGATTACTTCTGAATATCTCTCCATTTGTATGAGTAGAAGTGCACCCCAGAGAATTTAAATAGAAAGATCATTGCTATGCCAACCTTTGAAGTTTTTTGATTGTTTGCAAGAAAAGGCATAAACGTTGCTACTTCAGTGAATCTCGTATTTTCCATGTGAACACACCTGTTACTAAACACAATATAAACATGTACAGATTGATGGATCTACTCAGAAAATAGTATATTTGTACTGTAGCTGTTAATTTCCAACATCAAATTCTCCATGCCCTTTTTTTGGTTATAAGGGGCTTACGTGGGGAAAAAATATTTTTTTCATGAAACGCAGTTATGTTGCATTCTGTTAGTGTAGTTACCCAGTGAAGAGCAATAATAAGGACTGATTTTGTCTACCTGTTTACATGTAATGCTGAGGGGATTTTCAGACTTCTTGTACTGTGGGACAATTGGCTAGAAGTTATGGTTCTTTGACGTGCTGGTTTTTTTTAAGCTGATTTGCAAAATCCCAGTGTTGGACAGATTTGAAGTAACATAGTTTGCTATAAATTTTCTTTTTTTAATGAAACACCAGATTTTGCTAGAGCTGTGAGAGTCAAGGTGAGAACACGGTTTGAAATAAAACTTGGCATGAATTGGCCTTCTTTTAATTACTTCTGTATTTAGATTCTATATTACTTTCTTGTTGGACCTACTCTGAAATGGGAACTGCTGATGTTTCTTAAAATGACTCTAAACTAAATTTTTCCACTAGTAATCCTTCTGTATGTCATAGTTCAAAGTGTTGCAAAACTTCCTGAAGCGGGGATTTGTTGTATTTGTTATAATAAGGAGCTGATGTGAGAATTTATTAACTTGTCTTCACTAACATAAGCAGGACCTGAAATGGAATAAGGCTCCAGATCTTTTCTTCTTGTAAACCCTTGGGTGCTGTCACCTGGATTATGTTACTGTAGTAGTACAGCAAATGTCTGGTCTATATGCTGCCACTGAATGGAAGACAAGTGGGATGTTTCATAAAAAAAGAGATTTCAGTTTATGGATGAATAGGGACATCGTTGGAGAGGAGGCATTAAAAAACTTGTTCTGGGAGACAGTGAAAATTCCTTGGAAAAACAAAAATGAATAACTGAAAAAACTTTGAGACAGGGATTAAGAAAAAAACTCCTTCATTATCACTGTTAAATTAAAGTGTACATCTCAGTTTTGAAGCAGTATCTGTTTCAGTGAGCATAACTAAAGAAACACAGGTGCATCTTTAGTACTAAAAATGGAATAAAATATCATTTGCTCTTAAATTATTTTGTAAAATTTAAGTCACGGATAATAGGAATGAAACCTTAAATAATTTTTCTTTTCCACCTGTAACAGTGGGAGCCCGTAACAGAAAGGTTTATTTTCCTTCTGCCTGTGTCTGCATGTAATCAGTCTGTATACTGTACATGCATAACACCTTTCTTTCTTGTGTTGCAGGCGTATTGACGGGCTTGCATCCCTTCACAAACTATGCTGTAACCCTAACTGCTTGCACTTTGGCTGGCTGTACTGAGAGCTTGCATGCATTGAACATCTCCACTCCACAAGAAGGTAAAGTAATTTCAAAGGTCTTGACTTCCACATTTCAGTCATGAATAATAAAACAGGAGAAGAGCTAAACGCTGCAAAGCCATTTGCTGGAAAACCCCAACCTAATTTGATGACAAAGTGCATTGCCAGACCATAATTGCTCCATTTTTTGGGGGGTGCGAAAATGAATCAAACTCCATACCCTTTAATGACATGCATCTTTAATAGCTGTAATGCAGATTAATGGGCTTTTTAATTGCTGTTACATTGTTCATGCAAGAGCCTTGTCATTAATATGAAGCATCTGAAAGATTAATGAAAGCTTCCTCATTTTACTATGGCTCAGAAGTAAATCTAGAGACAGTCTGACTAAAAAGAATTGATTGTATGGCACAGTATGAAATTGAGAATCAAACGGTTGATTTCCATGGTTTCTTTTAACCACTAAACACCAGCAATAGGCAACAATTATTTCAGTGTGATGAAACTGCCAAATGCCAATTGAGTTATTTATTAATTGCTGTTCAGATTTTCCCCTTTTTTTTCCCGAAACACTTTTACATGTTGTTATGCTCAAACTTAAAGGTTGTGAGTGTAAACTAATGCTTCCTATGCTTACATTAAGAACTAGGGCACAAAGAAGAAAAAATGCATTCAGTTCTGACTTTAGAGTCTAGGCTGATATGTAATGCACATCAATTACTAGAAAAAATACCCCAAAAATATCAGTGACATATCTAACTTCATTCTCAATTAGACATAAAGTTCACATCTCCCGGTTCTGCCATCCTAAAGGCATATTAATCCAGTTAAAATAATCGGTTACTCCAAATCTACACCAGTAGAATAATGAAGACTTTGACATGTATTTATTGGACAGTAGTTAATCTTCCATACTGCCAAGTAGTTTTCAAAATTCCCTCCCTCCCACAGTTCTTTGTTTTATCTTCTCATGTAAACTACGTTGTAATACAGTACCAATAAAGAAAATAAAATTTTGGCATGAAGTCATGTGAATTATAGCCATAATAATTAAAAGGATGCTGAAGTGTTGAACTGCTGCCAAAGCAGGTTGTTGTGCAAGGTGTTGTCTAGATGAGGACAGCGCTGAAGATTGCAGTCTAACATTGCCAGAACAGAGTTTTGGCGTGACCACCTTAGTAACTGCCAGAAGCACCAATCAAATCAAAATCCAATTTTTGCCTCTTGTATGTTCAAGATAAACTGACTGAGATTGTCCGGTGGCATTGTCCATGAAACGGTGCAGCCTCAGACAGCCAAATAGTTAATGGACCCTGTGATATGAACATGAAACACATTATTTCAATATTTGTGTATTTCTTTCTGCTGTGACATAGTAATTAAAAATAAATTGTTTATGTCCTATTTTCTCAGCTTAGTGAATAAAGCAGAAATCCTTACCTGTCATAATAGAATGGTTTAGGCAAGAGCAGATTTTTTGTTTTTTCCCAGAGATTGAATAAAGCCATGGGGAACATGTGTTTTATCCCTCAGAAGAATTGAACAAAAAGTCAATGTGTGGAATTTCTATTTTTGGACGCTCTTGTTGCATGCTCTTAGTAACAATAAATTGGTGATAGAGAAGACAGACACCATATCACACCCTCCAGCTATCCCTGTTTCCCTATTGAAACATTTATTACTTTATATTGTTTTCACATTGCCAGGCACTGCTAGTTATTGTTTTAAATTGCTAGCACAGAGCTTGTAAATTACAAGATATTTCTCCCAGACTAAGGCCTCAGCTCTGCTCCCCTTGCGATATTCACTGGGATTCCTTGTGCTTCTAATGTGTAACTCACTGGAACAGTGAAAGAACTTGACTCTTAAATTATTATCCATTGCCAACTTCCAGTATATTACATACATAAAATCTACATTAAACAAACATTACTAAGTGTATTGAATTATGAAAAGTTTGAAGTAAGGAGTAGTGCCTAAGAACACATCACCTGCATTTGTGATTAGAATGATCGCTTTGTAGTTAGGAATAAAAACCATGAAAGAAGAGAAAATAATCTGTATTAAAAAAAGAACTGCACTAAAATCCTGTATGACTCACCTTGTTCAGTGTTAACAAGCTGGAAAGATAAAAATTATAGAAGCATAATTATTCTCCTAAAAGCAAAGAGAATACCGCAATCTTTCATAGAAGTTTCTGTTTGTCTAGAAATCCTCACATAATACAGGAGACTTCCAAAAATTCTGGTATGTTGCAGACATAAAATCTCTTATGGAATTTCAACTTTACCAAAAATCATGCTGGTAGTAGCTTCTCACTGAAATTTGTTATTATTTGTGGAAAGACAATATATTATAACTTTATACATTTTTTCACCAGCCCCTGAAGATGTGCAATCACCCACAGCAATATCCTTTCCCACGTTCCTGCTGATGAGTTGGAGTCCACCCAAAACACCAAATGGTATTATTACACAATATACTTTATATATGAATGGAATACCAGTTTACTCTGGAAATGGAACTAAGTATGTTGTAAAAGGTGAGTTCTCTGCTAGGTAGCACGTCAGATGGGTATCTCATAGTTGCTATGAATAATTGTGTGATTGACCCCTTCTTATTTCAGAGGAAAGAAAAGTAATTCTAAAATTGGTTGGATGCACTTTAAACCCTGATGGGTTTAATATTTTGAAACATCTTACTCTATTAGGACTCATAGAAGTTAACGCCACCATGGATGGTGTAGCTACATCTTGTGCCTCTTTCACAGGACCTGAGTAATCTTTTTAATTGTTTGATAACATTTTGATCTCATACCATCCAGCTCTCAAAGCAAGTAAACTGTAAACTATTGAAGACATTATTTGCAGGTTTAATAGTTTTTCTTACTGCCTTCCTTAAATATTCTTAATTAGAGAGATACCACATTGCTTACTTGAATAGCCTCTATTTAATTCATTTATTAAAATATAAACTAATAATCTTTTTTCTTCTCATAATAGTTGTGCCATGTGCCAATAGCCAAATTGTATCAATACTCTTAAACTATTATGTTGAAGTTAAGTGTCTGCTATTTGGCAATACAATGAAGCATGGTAATCTGACTTTCTATTTTCGTGTGATTGGTGTCATTTAATGAATTATCCAAATTACTTGTTCAGACATTATGCAAACAACAACAAAAATAATAATAAGAAAACCCCAAACAACAAAAACAAACCAAAAAACCCCAAAGAACCAAGAAAACCCAACAAGAAAATATGGAACTAGAGGTGTCATGCCACAGAGTAAGCACTATTGTGGACCCATCAGAATTTGTACATATTACTAGGTACAGGTGAAAATAAAGCATTTCATATTGGACAACTCGGGGGGGAAAAAGGGTAGCAAGACACTACTTTCTTTGGAATGTAAGGCCTTAAAATTCAAAGCCATTTCTGCATCTTGAGTCAGTATAAAACATATTTAAAAATTCATATAGTTCAAATTTCTTTGCCTTGCACAGGCCATAAGGTACTGGTGTGGTGGGTCAGTTTTGACACTGAAAAATGAATCCAGTTAGAGAACCTCCTGAAGGCTCTTGATGATCGCTATAATAAATAGTGCACACTTTAAGTCAAACTTTTTCATTCTGTATTCAAAGGTAATGGATTTTTCGTAACCATAGTAACCTTAGTGTATTTCTGGATAAATACATGAGGTATATACATTCTGGTTTTATTTTTGAATATAAACTACCACATTATGTATTACTAATAATATGAAAAATAGGATATAGGTTAGCTTAATGACAGCTCAAACTAGTGTGCATTTTTCTTCTGCAAAAAATAAATATTTATCAAAAGTGTAGGTTCAATTAATTTCTCCCCCATCTCCCCAGTTTTCTGGTATTCTTGCAGTGCCATTTATCTTTTTTTCGCAAGATTTCCATTAATCTCTCATTGCCGTATCATAGGACTGTTCTTAAAAATTCTGAAGTGCAAATAGTTGTGCTTCTAATCTTACTAAAATCATTACTGGAAGTTCATCATAGGTTCATCATTTTACTGAAATGTTTGTCTGCAACCTGGTTATAAATGGGCAAGCGATGTAAAACATTTGAGGAAGTGTTCATCATGATATATTTTGGTTGGTTTGTTTTAGATTCATGTCTGATTGTAGTTTGAAGTATAGCCAAAATGAAGGCTTATTGATAGAAATTATGGTCAAGTAACTTCTGTAATTCTTTGAAAATATAGAAAAACATAAGGATTCTACCCTTAAATCTTGAGTGATATGTCAGAATACATTCAGCTGAAGTAGTCAGATGAAATCTCATCTGGTTCATAAGTTTCCTAGAGAAGCTCTTGTTGCTTTTATGTAGAAATTATGTATTTACATTTTACTAAAAATGTTTATATTTTTGGTCCTATTGAGCATTTAATGACTTTGATTTCAATTAATTTTTAGGCAGACACGGACCTAAAGAAAACAGAAAATTTTACTTATTCAAAGGAGAGGGCTGGTGGATCAGATCATGTTACCGTAGGCTCTATACCACAAGAGCCGCTCTTGCCTACCGTTATGTACGTGGTGTGGAGATCAGTCTGTTTACTTTGGGTCCATTTTATGTAGCTGCCAGTTTCTCCCTCTGCCTGAGGGAGAAGTGGCGATGTGAGCCAGCAGGCTGGGATTTGGGTCACTAGAAATCCCAGTCCTTGTGAATCAGGTTTATTGAAGATTTTGCTAAGATCTGCATATATCTTTAATTTGACCTGATTTTGCTTCCTTTCAGAGCCCAAGATTTTCCACTTTGTAGGCTTGATTTAGAAGAGGTATAACATAATCTTCTTTTTTTTTTTTCTCTCAAGGGCTACAGTTTTGTGGTGAAAAGTTGCAGGTTTTGGCTTTGGAGTATTATGTTATACACGTCTTGGCTTTTTCCGTATAATTATCCTTTTGTTTTCAGCATTTGTGCTAGTGATGTTGGTGACTTATTGCCACAAAATCATATACTATTGACCCTAAACAGAGAGACAAAGTTCATTGTCTCTAACATTGGCTTCCTATTTACTCAGCAAAATTATTTTCCAAATTTAGTAACTATATGACTTAGTTCCTGGCCAGTAGTCTATACCAGAAAGTCATAGATTCTTTCTGTGTTTTTGAAGTGCTGTATCTATTGAAATGTGAGGGTTTTCTAAACCTTTCTTTTTAAGAAGATATAAATTCTGTTTGAAAATTAGTACTTCACTGACTTTCATTTCAGACCGTGGAAAGTGCTGTCAGTTTAGGCCCATACCAATTAATTCATAGCTTGAGAAGGGATATGTTTTCTCAGCACCATAATGGCAAATATATTGTTAGCTTAATTTCTGATCTTGGCAGTTGTTGAGGGCTTGAAATACTCATTGATTTTCATGGAAATTCAAGTGTTTGTTTCCTCTAGGGGTTGAGCTGTAATTAAAAAGGAAACCCTTTAAAAGCACATATGGCAAATGTACACTTTACCACATTGAAAAAGAAGACCCATTAGGCATCCATCATCCATTAGTGCCTTTAAATATTTCCCCCATATTGAAAAATTTGGTTTCTGTGTTGTGAGTAATAAAACACTGAAATGAAGCCAGCCCCTCTACCACAACAGTTGTAATAACTGTCTGCCTGTGATTTTTCTTCCTCCCACCTTTATGTATTTGCTTTATGTGGTGTATGTTCTACTTCCCCATGCAATCTGGATTGTATTTCACATCTTCTATTCCAGTGAAAGCCTAATGTCTCCAAGGGATGATCCCAGAGGAAATAGTCCCAGATCCTAGGTGAAACTTGGGCTGTGTGCATCCTTGCCCCCTGTATTTATGCTTTCAGTTCCTCTGTGTGTGAGTGCAGAAGCTCCTGTAACCAAGACCAATGTTTGCAGCTCAGGAGAGTAGTTGCAGTAGGGTTCTGCTCCCCAAACCTTCAGACCTTACTGTGCTGTAGATGATTAGCAGCTGTGAGGCACTGGAGGAGCTTATACAGTGATCTTCAGAGCTCTTAACATATTGATCTTAAAAAGGCTTTTTATTTTAGGAAAATGTCAGTGGGTTTTCCCTGGGAACAGGAAAATATTCTTCTCATCCAAACACTCAGACGAAACTGAATCTTCTACTTTGAAACATGGAGAGTTCTTAATGTAATTATTTTAAAGATATTTTTTAATTTGTGCAAGGTATTCCTTCTTGTCTTCTCTTTTGTGTAATTCAGTCTCAGAAATTTTCTGCCTGCCTTAGATGAAAGGGGAAACAGGGTGGGTTTTATCCAGAAAAATACTAGACTACAGTGGCCTGAGCTGGTGGTGCCAATACCATCAGCAGAAAGGTAGTCTGATAAATGCAGAATGTTATAGCATAAAAAAGATGATCAGATGTGACCCACATGCCCAGATTTTTTTGGTGGGGAACCTTACTGATGTGAAGAAACTTTAGAAAAAAGGTTAGAGCAAAATATTCCTGTATTCTTAAAAGCTCAGCATTTGATGGACTGGGAAATGGTGTTCATTATCTAACATGTTAACAAAGGGAAAATACTTTGTAGATACTTTAGAAAACAAAACAAGACAAAAAAGTATGAATCTATCTTTGCTCTGAGCTTGGCATTGAGGATGTATGTCTGCATTTTCTGCACTGGGTACTTGATAACATTAACAAATTGTGTTCATATAATTTTCCTAGCAGAATTTAATGGTTCTCATCATGAATCTTTAAAAGGAAGATATTCTTATTAAGACTCAGCTATATGAAACTTATTTTTCTCTGCCAGCCTGAAAGAAGCATTTCCAGTTTTTCAGGAAAGAGATCGTGTCAGCTACATTACAAGGGCAGATCCTCAACTGAGTTAAACGAGTATAGAGTTACCTTAAATTGCATGTCCAAGAGTTTATAAAAAAATATGACAGAGTACTTTGTACCAGGTTTCTGGGCAAAATATTAAGGAGAGCCTTGGAAAAGGTGAGAAAGAGCTGTCTTCACAATTTTTTTTCTAAGACTATGCACTAAGCTTTAGCTTATTCAAATTGTTATTTGACCTGAGTGTGGAAAGGCTGATCCTACAAAACCAGGTTAGAATGGAAGCCTTGTTTTTCTGTGAGGAAGAGACAGATGTTTGACATCTGTTCAATCAGGGTTTAACATGTATGAACTTAAAAAATGGGAGAATCCCAAATTAGTACCTGTATTTTTTATGTTGCTCAAAACCAATAGTGATTACAGTACACATTGTGCACAGCCATGTGCAATGACTACATTTTGCAGAAAAATTGGCGAGGTCTTGGTTCTTTATGCCCCATGAATATTGCTTGTTTTAAAAGAGAGTTCATGATAATAAAAGCAGAATCCATCATGATACCAGTATTGCACTGATTGGCAAGTGAAACAATTTGAGCAAGAAAATCCACAGAATTGTATGTAGAAGATAATTGCAGTGAGATATATCACTGCAAGAAGCTGAACCACTGAGAAGAAAATCCTTATTATCTTATGTTTAAGATATTGTTTTTGTGGTTACCTTTCATAGTTTTCAGCTATAGCCATGTTTAAGAACAACAATTTCCAGCCCTAAGGATTTGTGTTCCTTTGTTTTAGGTCCTGCTCAAAGATGAGAGGCAGCTTTTGCCTTAAAGGACAAACAATAGAAAAATTCTGTAGTCCTCTGGTATGAGTTTATTTCCCATCTTCCAGGTGGCAGTGAAATACTCATAAATACCAAATGTGCTCAGTCTGTTCTTTCACTACAGGTTTTGGAAAGAGTTGTTTGCTATCAAATGCAGTGTTAGTGCTAGATTTATATATTTTATAACCCTGAATGTCACAATTCCTCATTTTTTTTGTGAAGCAGAGACTTCTTTAGCACCACCGTGAGCAATAAAAGTTAGTCTTCACTTCTTTGCAGTTAGATTTGGTTGTCTGAAACATCTTGCACATGACCCGATGAGACATGGCCCAGTGTCTCACCCTTACTTTAGGGTCTTGCACTACTGTGCAACAGTGCCAGGCCGACCCGTTCTATTTGGTTTAGCAACATATCCAGCTGGTAATTCATACAGGATGGCATATGAGGAATGCTTGCTGCTCCAGGCTTTATTCTGGCCCTGGTATGCATTTAAGTGAACATCTAGAGGTGCACCTAGCACTAGAGGGCAGGGTACACCAGCCTTACAGGAGAAGCTGCCTTCCTCTAAAAGTTCTAGGCGTGTAAGAAGGCACATTTGATACACCTGAAGTGGCAACACTGACATTGCCGGTGACCGGTGCTATCGTAATTAATTCCACAGACCCAGAATGCAGATTCAGCAGGCACAAAACCAAAGGGCAAATGGGCTGTCTGAGCCTGGCGTTCCGGTATTTCAAATTCAGACAGAAAGATCTGGTGCACTCATTGGACTTAATAATACAGATCTGGGGAATTTAGAGGGGAGGGGGGCAGGGGAAGGGTAAAAGCATTATGTTTATTTGTAGCAGCTCTGTTGTATCATTTTCTATTGCAGTGCATTAGTGCAGTGTTAAATAAAATCTGCTTATTTAAAATCCTTTTAAATAGTGTTTAAATATTTCCTGCTGATACAATCTGCTAAAGTAGTTATCCTTGCTGCAGATTTCAGTTAACCTTGTCGCAGATATTAAGCCTGAAGCTACACAGACTTTTAGGGACCTTGATTATAGAGCAAAACCTAATGGTGTCATTATAAAACCACAGCTGGACAAGCTTCTGGAGTCCTTGTCCTTTGATCAGATTTGGGTAACACAGCAAGCCAGGAGAGAACTCACGCTAACCCTGCTGGAATTGCTGAGCTCTCAGGTTACTTTAGTACGACTTTCTAAAAATTAAAATGCACTGCAAATTATAAATTGAGAGTGATTGGAACCTCCCAATCTTCTGTACGTACCAAAGTGAACTGGAGCAAAATAGCTTCTCCAGAGCTAATAGCTGTAGAACAGGGAGAGTATTTTTTCTATCCTTTCCCTTCTGGCACGTAAGAATTATTTTGGCTATGGGCTCTGTTTTCTAAACAAAGAGAAGAAAAGCGTTGATTTCATGGCTTATCTAAATTCCATGATAAGAAATAAAGCCCCTAAAAAATGTGGAAAACCCAGATTATTTTGTCCTGTGATATTACTTCAAAAATATTTCTCAGAATTGGACATATGTAAGCTTTTTGTTCTGTATTTTCTCCTTCAATATCGAGGTTGGCAGATTTAAAGATGCTGAGATTTCTTCAGAAGGCAGTGTCTACCGAGAAGGACACATTTAAATCAAGAGTTCATTGAGTTCAATTTGTAAAATGTGAATTTACACCTTTACAGCATTTTTTTTTTCTTTTTTTTTCTTTTTTTGATCCATCAGCAGAGCTTGCTTCTTACGTCCATATATAATTGCCTTGTTCTGCACTGGTGTGTGAATTTTTTGGTCTTCTCCAAGATATCCTCTTTGCATTTAGATAGCAAACTCTTATTTTGCTACTTTCTGAGATCAAGATGTTGTGATGTTGTAATGTTATGTGTGTGAACCTCCCTTGGGTAAACTGGCCAAATCTTGTCTGCTTTGCTCTTGGATTTTTTTGAAGGACTAATCTGTTTCTCTACATTTTTTCTTTCATCAGTGAGAGTATCAAGTGTCGTAGTTTGTCTTTGTGAGCTGTTGTCTCATGGTGACCACTGTTTGTTACTGAACATTGTGAGAACTCTGAAGATTTAAAAGAACTAGGATATGCTTTCTTGGCTGTGTTGTGCTCATAGCCTGAAGTACTTTCTGTGGGATCTGATTTTCAGCAGTATGCCTGATAACTGGGGTTTGCCTGAAGCTGGTGAGACAAAATGGTGGCTTCTGTTCAGGTTTTAATTTTCCTGATAAAATGGGCACGTAAGCTTATTGTTTAAAACAAGCTTCATCCAGTCGTACCTTTATTAAGTGCTTTAGAAAACATCAGAAACTGTGCAAGGTTTTGCATTGAAGTTATAGATAATGTGTTTATAGAGCAAGAAAAACATCTCCACTTTTCTAAAAGATTTTTTTTTGTTTTGCCAGGATCATTCTGAGGTGCTTGGTAAATGATTTATGCTTAGTTTCAGGTAATGCTGGACTCAGGTAAATAAAGATGTGATACCTCTTGCACAGATGGACTAAGGCCAACCCTGCTGCTTCTGTTTGAATCTCTAGGTATCCATTCATAAGGACACACCTCACGTAGCCATAGCTTAATAGGCTTGGATAGAGTGGGGCAGCCTTCTTGATATTTCCAGCTGCATAATGAAACTTCTCTCTGAGCTTTTCCTTATGCCTTGGAAAAGATACTCGTAGTTCTCCTTATTAATTTAGGAGCATTTGGTCTCCTGAACTGCTAAACAGTTGATGTATATTTAATTTGAAATAGATGTTTTATTCCATGCTGCTGCATTACAAAGTGTGTTGGTTTATCAGCTGTGATAATTGGACAGAGCAGTGCATGTGTTCCTCTTTGGCTAGTGCTAGGCACAGACCCTTCTCTCTATACCTGATATGTCCCAACATTCCTTTAACAGTATTGGAATATTGATAAATGATGACAATGTACAGGCAGGTAACACCACAGCAGAACTTCTAGATGACTCGCAACTGGGTTTCCCCTTTCCCTTGGTTTTACTAAATCCATGGACATAAGGGTGTTGAGTCATTTACCATTAATGAAATATTGTCAGCATTTTATTTATTGAATAAAACAGAAAGCTGTAATGAGAAAAATTTATGGAAAGGGAAATCTTTGATTTTTGCATGTGTTACAGACTTATAATTTCATTAAGTCTGAGAAACTTCCTTAGAACTTGCTTTTCTAAAATACTTCACCAATTAATGTAAGTCTAGACTTTTCTGAGTATTTTCCATCTTTCACATGCCTTTTCTTGTGTGTGAACAATAGAAGACTGTGTGTTTTCAGGCCATAAAATAGTTGGATGTAAGTTTGATTTCATAAATATTTGGTGATTTGTATGATTTGAGTATTCATGTTTTCAAAATCTGTTTCTCTATCGTCTTAATTTATGTAGAAACATATGAAATATGGGATCTTGTCCCAAAAAACATGGGAGGCATTCCAGGATACTTACTCTCCTGTTATCACTGCCAGAAATCTAACTTAGGCTTCTACACTGATTGCTTAAATTGTTTACATAAAGCTTAATAGCCTTTTTAAGTTAGTCCTGAACTCCATCATGCTTTTCATTAGTCTTCCATGGAATACGTCTTTTTATGACAATTTATTTCTGATTGAAGCATTTTGCATAAATTGTAGTTGGACTCTGAAAGCTGCTAGGGATTTCCCTCTTTTTTTCTTTCTTTCATTTCCATGGTTTTTATTGTATGAATAGAGTTAAAGTGATGTGTTACAGGAAATTACCTAGTGGGAAAAAATAGTCCAGTGAACATAAAGAGCTAAACATGTAAGAAGAACATCAGATTAGTGTGCTTTAAATAAGGCTTAGACTCGGGGTCTTAAGATGAATAGATAGGTGGATGATAAACACTGTTATTTCTGTGTTGGCTGCTTTGGACATACCAGGTTCCTTAATTTCAGAGGTACATTTAAGTCACGTTTACAGTCTGCATATCTTGATTTCTTTTTTTTTGCACATCTGGTTATGTTTCTGGCTACATAAGGTTGTTCAGAGGTGACCAGAGAATCTGGATTTTTAAGAGATTCTGGGTCCTCATTGCTCACCTATCCACGATCATTGACTAGGCAGGGGGACTTCACGCAAAGGATGCATAGGTGACATTTTCAGTCTATTCTAGGAGAAATGCTGAAAATTAAGGGAATTATCAATAATGGAAAGTAACCCATGTTGATGCAGTATGTCAATAGCTTCCTTTTGAAAGCTGAATTTCATACTAAGGTCAACTTTGGAGCTATTTATGATCGCTTAGTTTTAATAGTGTTAGTCATTTTTATTCTGTTCAAGGAATAAAAATTAAATCCAATTGACAAGAATTTTTAAATATTCTCGTGAGCTGGCGTGCTAGCCTTTTCATCAGCTCAAGGATAAGTTAGATTAAACATTTCAACTAATGTGTTTTGAATGTTTTGAGGTTTGACTCTTGGGATTTAATATCATCATTGCAGTGTCACATAACAGTTTTTAAGCTGTTAAATTGTACTGGGAATTAAAATACATGCACAATTTAAGTTTTTCTCCAGTGTTTACAGGCACAGAAAAAGAGCAGAGAAAGCTTGTCAAGTAAAACTAAAGATCAAGTGAGATACAATGAATAGATAAGAAGATTAATAAATAAGAAATGTTACCATAAAAAAGAGGTACAAGTCTTGGCTTAAATAGGAAAAGAAGCTGTGTGGCAGAGATCAAGGCAAAATAAACAAATGGTAGTTAGAGCTAGAAAATAATTCAAAATATTTGCACACGGGACGAAGGAAAATCCAGGTAGATAAACAGACTAAGTTCAAAACACCTGAGAGAAATTGCAAGGTAGCTTCTTCACCAAAGAGCCTGTCTCTAGTCATGCTTCTTTGGGAGGTACGTGAATCAACACTGTAGTGCCCCAGCCAGAGAACCAAAAAATAGTAAAGCAGCTAGACTGAAATAGATCCTTGTTTCTACACCTTATCACCAGGTAACAAGGTTTTTGGAGGTAGAACTGTTGTGGGGAAAAGCCACAGTTTTGGCATAATCTGTGGCCTTCCTGTGCTATCATAAAAATGGTGGTCACAACAGGTATTTACAGGCTTCCGTAGAGAAGCTGAGGATGTGAATGGGCATAGAGATTAGTCTGTTTGTCTGGGAGGTCCAACTAGAGGAGCAGTATATCACTTTAACTGTGAATCGTAGAACGGCCTGAGTGGGAAGGGATCTTAAAGATCATCTGGTTTCCAACCGCTCTGCTGTGGACAGGGACACCTTCCACTAGAGCAGGATGCTGGGAGCCCCATCCAGCCTGGCCTTGTACTCTCCCAGGAATGGGGCATCCACAGCTTCTCTGGGCAACCTGTTCCGCTGCCTCACCACCCTCTCAGTAAGGAACTTCCTCCTAAAAATCTGATCTAAACCTACTCGCTTTCAGTTTCAATCCATTCCCCCTTGTCACTACCTGCTCTCTGTCTTTCTTGCTGGCTCCCTTCAGGTACCAGAAGGCTGCAATTAGGTCACCCCGAAGCCTTCTCTTTTCGGATTGAATGAACCCAATTCGTTCAGCCTTTCCTCATAGAAGAAGTGCTCCATCCCACTAATCAGCTTGGTGGCCCTGCTTTGGACCTGCTCCAAAAGACGTACGTCCTTCCTGTGCCGGGGAAGCATAGGGAAGTTTCAGTTACAAGTCCTGCGTTCTCTTAGTTGTGTCTCTGAGCTTCACAAGAAAATTCATAAAGATGATACCAATAATGTAACATAATGCAGGCACGTACCCAGCAATGACTACTAGCACAGTGTCTGTTGCTCTTCTTCAAGAAAGAAGTAGTGATTACAAAACTTACACAACCTATCTTGAAAAAAAATTAAAATTGTGAAACAGCAGTACTGAACAGTGTACTGTGTTCTACATAGACGAGACTGGAGCAGGGAGAGGGGTGGGGTGAAATACGAAAGCCTCTTAAGGGTTTGCCACTTGTGAATTATGCATCTCACTCTCACTAGTAGGCGTAAATGCATAATTCTAATCTGTTCTTATTACTTATTTATAGCATGCAGTAGAATGTAAATTCTATGCCTCTTTTGTAGAGGCTTAACATGCTGGTTAAGGTATGCAGATATTTCAAGGAGCCTGCATAGACAACTTTCTGGACATAACAGTCTGTTGCCAATTAAAGGGCATAAACTTCAAACAATAAATTTAGCTAGTTCTCCCCTCCCGTTTACAGGAGGAACACAGACACGATGTAAGAAATAAGGTATAGGATCAACAGATAATAAGAAGAGCATTCATCTTGAAATAAGCTACTCTGCATTATTATTATTTATGATAGTTACTGTTGTTAATAAAGTACGTGTGGGACAGAGGAAAAGCCTGCAACAACCACTGAATTTATGAGACTGGGGACAGATGCAAGCTCATCCTTTTCTATCGCTGGCACTGATCGATTTGTATTTTTCCCTGATGATGGTTTATGCCATTATAACTGTTTTGTGGCTCCTTACTATTGACTTATGGTTGCAAAGCACTTCACAAATGAGAACAAGCCTCTGGACATTATATTCTAATCTTCACATCCTATAGATATGCCATAATACAGAGCAGCTGACTGCACCACCTGTGATCTGTGCACCCACAAACATGATTTATTCAGGTAATCCCAGTTTAATGCATCACATCAGATTGTGGCAGTTATGTTATCTGATGACATTACTGACACTACATGCCATAACTGGGTAGTGCAACATGTCAAGTTGAAAAAAACTTTGGGCTTTTCATTTTTTTTGCCTTTGTTTCTGTGTGTTTGTGTTTTGAAAGTAAATATGAAATGAGATGAAACAAAAAAACAAAAACCCAGAGCAAAACAAAAAAGGAATCCAAATAATTTTGCTCAACCACATGTTGAGCATATTAATGACTCCACAGCTTGGTCTGCTTGTTCTAGTAAGGAGAGGGAAGAGCAGATAGAAATACAGTATGTTTTACTATGCTGCTTGTTTTGTGGTCATCGGAAAACTAGCTCAGCTTTTGTAGTCTTGCGACAGATTTAACTTGCTATAAATTGTCTTGTTTAGGAGCAGTGCTCAGAAGCTGAGTCCTCCCACTATCCTTGTTCCAGCACTACAGTAATGTTTTGGCAAACTCCTTTATCCTCTGACTATAATTCAGGAATACAGAGCTGTTCTGGTCCTAGGAAGGTGATAGTATCTCTTCTGCAGAAACTCTTAAATCTCGTGATGGCTTGCCTGGATGGTGAGAGTTTTTCTCTAATCATCTCATATGCCTGGGACTATACAAAATGGTGAAGAAAGTTACTCACCATGGATGTAAAATGAAGATTTTGCTAAATAAAACTCACAACCTATAAATCACTAATTTAATCAGCTTGTAGTTGATGGCAGTTCAAAGAGCCCTTGTTGTAGTTTTCTTGTTTAGGTTCCAATTTCTAGCGTTGAGTGTTCTCTCTGAAGCTTCTGCTTGTTTGATGAATTTGCTTTTGTTGATTAAGGCAATTGTTTTGGCATTAAAATGGTATTTTGTAATTTAGTGTGCGTATTACATCCTAGTAAGAAAAATCTACAAGTAATATTGTCTAATTTTTGTCAAAATATTTCTTTTGGAAATTAATTTCTTTGATCCCATCCCTCTTTTTCTTTGCTTAGTGGAAAAACTTATATAAAATTAAGTACAGTGTTAAAGAGTTCTAAGTTGTCTCAGATACAAAGAGAAGTATAGAAATCTTGCAGGACTGTTTTACAGATTTGCAAATTATAGTGATGCTTATATAAATAATTTTAAAAACATTGTATTGATACTTAATGTTTCTCCCCCTGAGTTTGATTTATGAAAATAAACCTGAATCATCTTTTCAGCAGTAGTAGATGTTCCATGGTTTTAGGTGGGGTGAGTTTCTCTGAAAATTCCACTTTCTGAATTTATTGCATGTCCTTTCTCCCTCCCTTCCTCCCCCCTTACCCCTCTATTATTGAATGGGAATTCTTGGAAACAGAGCATCCTAATTGCTTTTCTGTGTAGCACTTACTGTCTTATACCCCTGTATGGTATGTCTTTGTTTCCTTCTCTGAGGTTGTTTTTGTAGCCTCTCTTCCTAAGAAAGTGTTTGTAAGTCTGTGCTCTCTCACTACTGTTTTCCAGACAGACTTTATTTCTGCACTCTGTAATATATGCTGCTCCAGATGAGACTGCACTGTTGATCTATATAAAATTTATAGTAATAGTTGCTGTTGCTTACCATATATTCATATATAGCCACATCTTACTTGCCACAGCAGCACATTCATATGTGTTCTTCTGTGGGTTGTAAAAGTGGCAGCCTGGCACTTCTCTTGATACAATTACCTGAGCACCAAATTTTAGGTGGATCTGAATTTTGTTTCTCCCACTGCAGCAAGATTGGAATTACTTGGGAATACAGGTTGTACTTCTGCTGGTGAGCCAGAGGGTTCTTGGTCATGCTAATGTGAATCCAGAGTAGTTCCATTTTTACAGAAGCAGGTATCTGAGATTCAAATTTGCAATGTATTTGCCTAGTGCAAATATATTTTCCAGTTGTGAATATAAAGCTGAAGTAATACAGAGGTAAAATGGCCAAACCATGCTTTTTTTCCTTTTTCGCATTTTGGGCTCAACATTGACTGAGACGTTATGGTTCTTATGATGTATACTAACAACTCCCCTCTATTTAAGCTGAAATAAGAAATACAGTGAGTGGATTGGAAGCATTCATGAATGGAAATTTTCATTTAAATCTTAAAATCTTCATTCCATATGATGGGTAAAGAAATGACGAAGAGGAACATAAAACTAAGCTAGTGTTATTGACCACAGTTACTTCTCTTCATGTGCCTGGTAAAAATTAATGTGTTTTGTCTTCTTTCTGCTTTCTCTCCCTCTGACCTTCAAACTCACTTTATTTGTCCAGCTTTTATAATTGAAGTAACCTAGGGAGACAGTGAATGGTTTTAATTCTAGTAAGCAAAGATGTGACCTGGAAGTTTGTTAGGTTCATTTGATGCTGAATGTTTGCACTGACTGACTGGCTCTGTGTCGTTTTGGCAGCAAGAGAAGCTTCTGACAAACCTCCCAAAATGCCTCCATATTTTTCTGAG
Organism: Rhagologus leucostigma; assembly: GCA_013397725.1. NCBI lineage: Eukaryota > Metazoa > Chordata > Aves > Passeriformes > Rhagologus > Rhagologus leucostigma. Next base: position 523,519 of record VZTD01000744.1, on the reverse strand, counting down.
GGTGACTAATGCTGATGGGTCAGAGGAAAACATGCCAGGCGTGTTATGGGAAGGAGGGTTCCAAGGAGCACAGTGATTCTTCTGTGGTCAGTGACATGACATGTCTTTAGAGTCACACAAGCAGTGAGGTGCATTAGTTGGTGCTAAAGTCTGAAGAGAAGTTTAATTGTTCTTCTCTAATGTGTCCCATCTGCTTTTTCTAAACCATGTGGTGTGGGGCACTCCCCATGATTTGAGTTTTCTTCAGCTGAGCACCTTTGGGATTTCAATCTAGTATGTCCTAACTGGAGAGTAAGAACAACCTGGAAAATGTTCCCATAGTAACTGTCTCAGGGATGTGGCTTTAAAATAAAAGACTGGAATCCTTGTTTTCTAGCTTTTACAATGTGACAGCAATAATAGGCATAGGAATAATGTGTAAATAAAAAATGTGTACCTATCTAAGGAAGGTTAAAACCAAAATGGTTTTGCTAAAATAAAAAGGAACAATGAAACATGTTAATCAGGAATGGTTTATGTGGCCCTGTGAACTGGTCAGGATGAAACCTAACTTTTGAGGGATGAGTTTTGGCTCAAAGAAATACAAGACTTTGGGACAATAAATGGCAGAAAGTTTTTCTGTGCAACAATTAAAGGTGTAAGAGCATAACCAAGCGACACTGCTACTAAATGTGAAGGTGAACAAACTTGATAATCTTTGCTGTTAAAACATAGTTATCTTTAAAAGCCTTAATGTTCTTTGGAGCTGTCCCTTTTCCAAAAGTGGAACCATTTACAAGTGTGTAAAATCTTTACAAATTTTTTGAAATTGGAAACTGAAAGGATGAAAGATACTTTTCTTTCGCATTTGTGCCAAAGGGGTTTTCTTCTTGAATATAACTCTTTTGCACAGTCCGATACATAACTGTTATGTTTTCATGCTCCCGTATGTTAAGTGGTTTTGTTCTGTGCTCTTTATTTCCTGAGATGGGACCTGGAAGTTCCCTGAATTCTTCTGAAGTGCGTAAGTCTCAAAAGGAATGAGGATTTCTTAAAATCATAGAATGGCCTGGGTTGGAAGGGACCTGCTGTGGTCAGGGTCACCTTTCACTAGACTGGGTTGCTCAGAGCTCTATCCAGCCTAGCCTTGAGCACTTCAGGGTTGGGGTATCCACAACTTCTGTGGGCAATGTGTTCCAGTGTCTCACCACCCTCACAGTAAAGAATTTTTTCCTTTAGAAGTAATTTGGAAAACCAGAGGTACTTACTGCTGAACAAATAGTTTCTAAAACACATTGGCATTGGTTGGCCAGCTGGAAGCCAACTTACTTTGTCCGTGTGCCATTATGTCAAAGTCTTTGCTGTTGTTCTTGGAGCAGAACAACAGCTTATGGTGCTTCCTGAAAATAGTTATTTGTGACCCTGGGTTTATTTGTTTCTCTTTATTACTTGCACTTGTTTTTAATGGCTTCACAAAATTCTTTAAATTTTATCACTCTGCAACAGTACAGAATCACATAAGCATTCTTAGTTATTAATTAATTTGTTAGAATTTGCTACTATCTTGGAAGACAGTTGTTTTCTTCAATTAAAGGGCCAGTTGCACACATGAAAGGCCATCCATTGCTAATTTATGCACTTAGGTACATGAGCACTTTCTTCATCTTGGTTAAGTTGCCTAAAAGTACCTAAGGGGTGTCATTTGTGATACCTATTTTTTTATGAAATATTTTCAAGGAAGTGATGAGTATGGTGTGGAGTTTGCAAATCTATGAAATGATGCAGCATTAATATAATACCCTTCCAGAGAAAGTTGTACATTAGTGATGGCTCTTTGAGAGTCAGTATAATTATGTGATTGGTGCTTTATAAGTAAAGCAAGCAGGATATGCTGTACTAAAAGTTAAATATGACTTGTTGCTTGCTTTCAGGAAATGGTGGAAGGCAGAGAACTGCTCATGGTGTCTGATGGAGCAAGCCTGATAACATGATCTTAACACTTAGCATATGAATTGGATGTTTGGGATTTTTTGTTAGTGCATAGAAATCAGAAGGGGACACGGCTGTATTTGGTGGTGCAGATTTATGGTCCCAAGGAGTTTGTCTTCTAATTAAATATTACGTTATGAGTTAATATAACAGACTGTGAGAAAGAAGATGAGAGAACAGATTAAGGATGTGAGTAATGAGCTGAAATGTTCATACAGTGTACCTGCATAAAGTACGTGGTGATTGGAGTTCTTTGGATGTTTTTCATTTTCATACTCTCTCAGCAGGTTTTTGTTGTTGTGCTGCTAACAATCCCTTGCTACAATGTTGCTGTATCATTTTCCTTTGACTATAGCAATGGGATAACTATAGTCTCAATTATTTTCCTGAGAGAAACTATGTGAGGTTCCTTGCCCACGTCATGTGAGTGCTCACCAAGACAGGACGTTACCATTTCTGGTCCTTACAGTAGCTCCCTGAAACCAGGGAGAGTGGAAATAGGGTGGAAGAGGGGAACAAGAAGGGTGTGTGGCTCTCTTGCAGTAAGTCTGAATATAAAATGAATGTTACAGATAAATTAATATATCGTAGCTATTACTACTGTGTTATTTTTGAACTGGGGTGTATTCTGACAACTAAATGGTAAAGCTCACGTTATGTTAAATCTCTAATTTTGTTTTGTTTTGGTTTTTTTTTTTGACTGTACTTACTATGTTTTTGTACTCTATTTTAGTAACATCTCTCAAATTTCGTGCTGAAAGTGGCACTGTAGTGTTGCATATTATCTTTCAGTGACTACCCATTAAATCTGATCAAAGCAAAGTGAGTGTTCTTATTGACCATGCAAACAGGGTCATTCTTTATTCTTTCTGTCTCATGCATTGATTGTGCTCTCAGGACTTATGCAGGTGGTTATTAGAAACTGGAGGGATACCAACCACTGTAGTTGGTTAGTGTGGGAAGTTCCACACACCCCACAAATGTAATAAATGTAGTGGTATGCAAATATCGATTTTAATGATAGTCACTATAGTTCACAATTATCTTCCTGAAGCGCGAGTTAGAAAATAATTTAGTTTGTTTGTGTTACCTCTGACATCAAAGAGATAAAAAGGCAGGTTGATCCTTCCTCTTCCTCTGCTCCACCTTTTTCTTTGGAGAAAGTAAGTACTGGGTTTAAAACAGAGATGTGGGATTTTCTTTTAGTTTTCTTCCTTTGTTCTGTTTTGGCATGAAAAATGCAGAAGTATTTTTCAGTCTGCCTTCTACTTTAATAGGATGACTTGAGGGAATCTTGTACCCTCAAAAAAGGATCTTTTTCATTGTCCTTTTGTGCTTTTTGCTCTTCTGAGTCTAGAAATGAGAACAAGACCAAATCTTGATATTAGGGGTGTTTTTTTTTTATCAGTGAACTTCTATAATTTCTAGATTTAGCTTTATATTGATAAGAAATAAGTGGTTTCAGTGAGTAGTTATTGGAATATTGAAATAAGAAACATTTGATCTTTAAATTAACTCAGGGAACTGGAACTGGGGAACATATGTGAATATAACCTGATCAAGCAAATTTGTAAGAAAAAAAATTCAGGTTTTGCTGTACATTTAAAAGTAGTAATTGTGTCCTTACTGGGTTCGTCTTGTAAATTGAGATCAATGAAATTCTTCCAGCAACAACATGAAATCAATTGTAAAATAACATATAATTCACACCCTATATTGTAAGTTATAGTTTGTTTGACATTAGTCATTGAGTTTTCCATGCACGGGGGTGCATTTTCTTGTAATGTGTTTCCACATAATGCTTGTGGATCCGTTTCTAAAGTGTTTGAGAGCGATCTGTTTTTCATGTCCACAATTGCCTACATTTGATCTTATGCAAATCATGCAATCAAGCAAATGGAAAGCAAGGCATTGTTGCTAGAGGACCTTGACAAACAGTGGCTTTGTAGTTTTAAGAACCTCCTCCCTCTTTCAAATTCATGTTTGTATCTGTAGCTGTTTGAATCCAGTGATCCGTTATGAAACACTTTGAACTTGAAATAGGAAAATATCTGCCAAATTAGATTGTGATGAATAATTGTATTGATTATGATGTAATATGACTTTTATTGTTCAGTTTGTCAGTCTCTGCTTCTAACCTTTTAGAAATACTGCCTGCCGTCTATTTGCTGGCTCATCCAAACCTTGAAGTCTGTGGCGAGATTTTAGTGATGGCAAAGCTCCTACCTTGAGTGACATTGCTAAGCCTTGAATTTCTTTGCTTTCTTCTCCTGCTTATGCAAATGTAATTTTTCTTTTTAGCCTTTGTGCTGTCTAAATCTTTGCGATTCCATTGAAACTTTCTATTTAGTAGTCAAAATACTTTGGTGTTAGTAAATAAAGATGAGGAATAAAGATTTTCTTTGAGTCTGGTGACATGTTGCTTTTTTAACATATTTTATATTTCAACTATTTTTTAAACTCTCCTATCCTTCCCTCCCCTTTCAGTACGTTTATCAGCTGATCCCTAAGGATCTCTGTGCTCGTATGTGCTGTGTTTCCATTCCTTGCTATTCCTGTTTTTTTAAAACTTCACGTGTTTCTCTATCTTGTCTTTTTGCTTTTTCCATTCTTGGTACTGAGACACACAAGGTAACTTACAGTCAATTGTTTTTTCAGGGAGGGAAGTAAAATGTTTTTCCATCTTCCATTCTCCTAATCCTTGACAAAGTTCTTCTCTCTTCAAATTACACAAGGTATTTTCAGAAACCTATGCCTGCCATTAGTCTCATCAGCTACAGTATGCATCAAATCAGGGTTTCAGTACAAGCTACCTTTTTAAAAAATCGTAGTTCCAGATGTAGAATTTTCCTTAAAGGAGAGAAAAATACCCCTCACTGACAAGGAAAAGAGTGGTCCACCATAAACAAATGGAAAAGGAGAAATCAACCTTCTCTTTTCCCTTCCTTTGGTTATATTCACTCTTGTAAGTGAAGCCCTACCATATAGTTCCAGCTTTCAGGGAAGAATGCATAATCAATATCTATGAGGTTATGAATTATATGGGTTCCATGAATTGCTTTCATCTGTTCATTTTAGGATTGCCGAAGGAAAAATCCTTTTGGTCACTTGTTTGCCCACCCACAACATGGACTATCTAATACTTGTGTCACAGACTTTCAGCTCTATCTGCACTTTTTCTGGCTTCTCTTATGGCAGCTGCAGGGAATAAGGGACCCAGGGAGGTGTACACTAATGAAGACAATACAGCCAGTGCAGTATGTGGAGTTTCTCTGCATGCTGAGCCAGCTTGAGCACCTGCTCTGGAGTGTGCTTTCCCCCTCTCACTGACTTAAGCACTGCTTAACCCTGGTAGAATCAGTCCCATTATGTTGATTAAACATGTCACTGTTACAGGCATTCACTTGATGATTTTTTTTTAGCCGCGGCATTTTTTTTTAACTCACACTTTGCCATGTGCTCCATAGAACAATACAACTGAATGCTACGCTATTTTCAATAAAAACGAACAAGTTTGTTCTCTTCTTACACAGAGTGGGGCAAATCAGAAGAAATTCCATTCCTGCAGGGGCTGGAGGTGTTATATGAGGGGAAAACTAATGGAGAGAAAACTGGGTCTACAACATCTCTGCTTTGGTGATGTCTTTGTCATCCAACTGCAGTTTTTAAATTTGTGCTCACAAATAGTTTTGTACAAAATTATAGTTTGATGTTATTGGGCTCTGAAAACACTACTGGTTTTTATGTCTTACGAAAACACAGAACTTTCCTGGCACACTGAAAATGTGTGTCTATTGAACAAACATTTTACCTTATACTGTTGCCAAAACTTCAACTGTAAATTCCTTCTTAAAAGATTTGCTTGTTAAAGTCTATGATTTTTATTTTAGTGAAGAAAGGAAAAGGAAAATATTAGAAAATTACATCTGCATTACTTTCATGCTACAATTTTCCTATTAAACATTCCTTTATTAGTATAGGGAAGAATATAGGATCTTTTAGAATATTTATTCAGCAAAAATGCTACATTTTGTTCACCATTTTCTGCAGTAGTTGAAACTCAAGATAGCTTCATAATTAATAACCACTGAACAGTTGTTTTGCTATAACATTAGATGGGTTGTCTTTACTGAAATATATTTTATGATGGTTTGGTGTTTGTGCACCTGAAGACAAACAGGCAAAGAGCTAAGAGATCAGTATGAGTGGTGGCAACAATGAGCTTCCTTTGTGTTCATGCTTGTAGTGAAATCTGCATGGAGTGAATCATCGTATGTATTGATGCTTAACATTCATGTTTCATACAGCACATTAAAAAAATATGTAATTCAGCTGTATTAATGAACCTTTACTCGTTTTTTCCAATTATTTAATTTGATTTGGTCATCTCAAAGGTGTTCATTTGCCGCTGTAGCAAATTGATGTACTTGGTACTGAGACACAGTATGTAGCACCTAAAAAGCTAACTTCTTTTTCTTTTTTTTTTTTTGGTTGGTTGGTGTACATTCTGGTGTGAATGGGGTACAGTGGGGTTACCTCAACCAAAGCACACACCACAGATCTATTAGTAGTCACAATCTGCAGTTATCTACTATTAAAGAACCAGTACCTATTCATTTACCTGGGGCAAACCTGAAGCATTTAAGAGATACAGGTCCCCCTTCCTCTTGATTGTCTGAACTCACTAGTGTCTGAAAGCTACAGAAAAGCAAGGTAAAATGAATATACCAAGTAAATGCCTCTTCTTTTTTTTCCCTAGATTTGGCAGTTTTCACGCCGCACCAGTTCCTGCTCACTGCGTGCACGCTTGCTGGCTGTACAAACAGTTCCCAGGTCACCTTGTTTACAGCACAGCTGCCACCATCTCACGTAGATGCCCCGGTCCTGACGGTTTTGGATTCTAGAACAATATATGTACAGTAAGTAAGGATTTCTTCTTTCCTGACAACACAATAGTGCATCAGTTTATTCAAGAATTCCAGTGAGTTCAATCAGGGGAAGGGTTTGTGACATAAAATTAAATTTATTATGATTAAATGCATAGAAGTGATTAGTTTAGTGGTTCTGTGAACCTTCTGATTATCACTTGCCAACTTAATTTCCATTTTGTCTTTACGCAATCAGTATAACCTACATATGGGCATAGCCTCTGCAAACTTCAGTGCAGGAAATGTTCTGGTGATATGCCCCTTTTGTAGCCCTTGCTTTGTGTGTAATCATTTATCTATTGAGTACAAATACTGCATTAGAGGTATGGCTTGGATTTATTTTTATGATTGCACAACTGCATTTTCAAATTCTCAAAATAAACGCCATGAAGCCCCCTAAACAAAGCCTTATATTTTTCAGCGTGGTCTGAATCTTTATTTGGTCTGGTCTTAATCACATTTTGCTTTTATTTGCAGATGGAAAGAACCAGTAGAAGTAAATGGAATCCTAGATCGCTATATAATTTATATGGCCACCAATGAGCAGAATTTTACAAAGTGGAATGTAATATATAACAGCACAGAACTTTTTCTGGATTTTACTATTCCACAGCTTTTCCCGGGTACTGAATACCTCATAAAACTAGCTGTAAGTTTTAAAGATGTGTAGTAGAGGTGTAAAATGGTGAAAATGATTCTGACTTTGTTAGCATCTTAATATTTAATGGTTCCTGTGTCCACTTTGTTTAACCTCTCCTTTCTGAAGCTAAGGTGGATGCGCCACCCTGAACAAAAGTGGCTTGTTTTCTTTCAAAACAGACTCACAAAAATGTGTATGTAATTTAAATACATGTTTTCTTCAAGGATAAGTTGCATAACTAATAAAGAATTTAGAAGAAATATATGACATGCTTAAAAAATGTCTCCCTGGACCCAACTTACAAGAAAATATTGAATGTGTTTAAAGGTGTTAACCTTTCATATTTTGTACCATGGCAACTTGTTCTTTCATCTTAAAATCTGTATGTAGAAGGAAATAGCAGAGAGGAAGAGTTCAGTGTAAAGTAGCAGTTTGTGTATTCAAAACATTTTAAAAAACATTAGTGTTTTCATTGGATTTCTTTATCATTGGTTTTATTTTGTGATGAAATAGAACAACTTCAGCTCACTAACAAATCTGAAAACATGTGAATAAAAGCAGGGGATTGTCCCTTCTTTTAAGCACACTGTTCATTTTATAACAATACCTATATAAGGATATTTGCTTTGATAAATGCCATAGAAAAATATTCTGCTCTTGATTATGAATAAATTTACATTTATGTAGACTGGGTATGCATTCATTTTTTCTTAACATGCTCTTGAATGTTCTAAATATTATACCACAAAAAATAAACTACCTTAAGGTAATGATAAGGATCTGACTTGGACCTGAAAAAAACAAGGATATTCAGTCTAATTAAAGGTTAGAGTCATGTTGAAATTAATTCATTTGTGCCTAGATATTTCAGCGTAGTAAATTGCATAGCATATGTAATAGCACCATGCCCAAAACTAAGACACTACTTCAACAAGCATTTTATTCCTTTTTTATTTATTTATTCTTTACAAAAGAATTTGTGCTGTCCTTCACTGTGCCACAGCTTTTCTCTGCTCCTGCCCAGCTCCTGTGCATGGGGGCACAAGGAGAGAGCATCAGGGAAGAATTAACAGCTACAAGCTGGAGAGCAACTGGGACTGCTTCTTTTGGTAGCTCTGCCTTGGGATATGGGAGGAAGTGTTGTGTGAATGTTGGTTTTGCTTCGTCAGTGTGCACAGATTTCCTAGAAGTTACCGAATAAATTTTTAGGAACCTTTTGCTCTTTATATCTTATTTCTCATTTCTTTGTAATTTTTTTTATCTCCCCTTAATATTTGCATTTCATCAGAAAGTAGGAAAACATAACTTCTTCTAGTGACAAAGATGACCAGATTTACCTGGATAAAATGCAGTGGTCTGTGATAGGTGGGTTAGAAGGTCTAAGTGTTCTTGCAGCTTTGAAAATTACAAGCCTGAAAGTGCATAAAAAGCCCAGTATCTTTGAGGTGTGATAACTTTCTTAAAACTTTTGGATCCATCATACATATAACCAGTTAGACTGGTTTGAGAAGAACATAATATTACAGATTTACAAGTTATGAAGACTAAACATTGCCAAATGTTACTTTTATGCTTTACAAAAGGAGAAAAAACCCGAATATAAAAAAACCCAACAAAAACCAAATCCACGAAAAATTCAAATCAAGCATACACACCTGGAAAAAAGGAAATATTTAGTGTTTCATATAAATTTAACTGAATTTCAATAAAACTTTTAGCATAGAAATACCCTAAACAACTGTCAACAGTGGATAATTAAATTAATTTTTTTTTTTTGTTAGAATGAAGTATTTCTATCAGCTAGAACCTTTTTATTTTCCTTGTTTCACAGCTACTATTAATTTTGGTTTGCATCTATTCAAAAACTGGTTTCTGTTTCTGTGGGAAACTGAGTTACCAAAATTGCAGCTTGAACACAGGAACCAGGAGCCTCAGCAGCAGAACTTTCAGCATCTCACAGGCTGCTGGCTTTAACTTTTGTATGACAGGTTAATGTAACTGCATTGACCAGAATTAAGAAAATGTTTATCTTTGCATGCTGTTACCAATTCCAGGATTGATTACTGCCATTTAATATGCAGCAATTTCATTCGTAAATGATTACAACAGGTTTTGTAAGCAAATCTAATGCTTTTTTCCAAAAGTCAGCCAAGACGACGTAAGGTCATGTCTCCATGGATTAATGCAAAGGAACTTGTTTTTGTTCTGTTCGTGCTCTAAGCTGGGTGAGTGTGAACCCTGGCAGTCTGAAAGCAAATGGAAAGCTGAAAGGCTGCCTTTAGAAGCCAGGGTGTCACTCTTGTTTGTATGACTGAAGTGCTTTTGTGATTGAGCTATTAAGACAATATCTCCTCAGGATGCTGCTGTGTGGGTAAGCTGGCTCAGGTCCTGGGTGGAGCATTGCTATGTGGTGTCATCTGATGTGGTTTGCATCTGTCCTTTGGCTGTCCAGTTCCTTTGCAAATTTTACGTGACATCTGTTTCTCAGAGAGACTCAGTCCGGGTGTAGGTTTTCATGGCTTTGAGCATTACTGGGTGGGACTGCCAGATGTCCAGTCCATTTGGGTACACTGATCTAAAATCCCAGTACCTAAAATGCAGATGAGCTCTCTTTTACTGATTTTCATGGTAAGAACCAGAAACTTCATGTCCCAGCAAATTTCAAAGCTACAAAATTCAAGCTGCATGAAATTCAAGAAATAAATGAATGGAGAGGCTGCTGTTACCAAGCCCTTAAATGAAAAAGCCTTCCACTGCTGAAGTAGGCCTGGTGGAAATTAATTAGCAAGTCAGTAAGGAATAAATGAGAAAGAGGCCTTCCAGAACTGGTCTTTTTGGCTTCTTCATGAAGCCAGTGGAAGTGAAACCATTCAAAGATTGCTCTGCTTCTACTGGAAGGATAATTTTCTTAAATATTTTACTTACCAAAATGCTGATAGTTACCTGAGCATCCATCTAAACTGACACTATTTTGGGGTTTTTTTTATAACCATTACCGTGTTTAGCGTAAATGCCATTTTTTGGATATTCCCAAAACTGAGGTTGCATTCTTTCATCTTTACTTGGTAGTTCAGACTGAACATGGAGTCATTCCTTGGTTATATTGGGAATGTAATTTCCAGTGATATCGAAACAATCTTTATGTTTAAAAGAGCCTCTCATTTGCGAACAATACTTATTTTTACCCTTGGGGTCAGTATACACTTTTGGAGGGCATAGGAAATATGTTTGTCTGCTCTCTGATTTGAAAAACAATGGGAAATGGGAAAATGAAGCTAGTCCTTTCAAATAAAATATAATAGATTGAGAGAAACATTTTATTCCTGGAGATCTGGATAGCAAAGCTATTTATACTTTATATGCTAATGATCCACTTGTCCACTTTAGCACATGGACAACTCAGAAAAACACAGGTGATCCCATAAGTTTTATGTAAGTGTATGTCTAAATGTGAATAGTTGTTGAATTCAGGTTTTGATTTATTTTATTATTAAAAACCTAAAAATAAACGATAACCTAACACAAAAATCTTGAAATCCAATACAGAGTGTATACATTTTTGTATATTTTTTTAAACTTGTGTATGAACTCCTCTCTTTTGTCATTGATGTTAGTGCAATTGGCAAAGCATCACATGGAACACAGCTGTGTGCATGTAAAAGTTTAAAAACCTCTTATGTGGGGTGATACATGCTTTTCCCTGCACATTGTATTATTTCATATCCCAAGCAAAATACAAAAATTGCGTGGTTAATATTTTGTTCTCTGGCAACTGAAACACAAATTATTTTAATTTATTTTCCATAAACATGTAATCATAGCAACTAATACATATTGGTTTATAATAGGGTGATTTTTCACTATTATAATTGCGCATGCTCTGGGTGCTGTTGGGAAGTGCAGAAGAGTGTTTTAGCTATAGTATGCCTAAAACCTAAGTATCATGAGTTACTATACATCCTCTTGTTATTCAAGAACAGAGGTAAACAAATCTATGCTAAGAAAAGTATCTTACCTGAAAATCACAGGCTTACTAAGTTTAGATGTGGAAGAATAATGAAACTTTGGCAAAAAAATAATTGCTAAAATTATTGATACTACATTGAAATGTGTTTATTTGTTCTGATTAATATTTTAAGGCTTGCACTGGAGGTGGGTGCTCAATAAGCTCAGCCAGCGCAGCTATAACAGATGAGAGTACACCAGAAGGGGTTCCTGCTCCAAAAGCCCAGTCATATGCATCTGACTCCTTTAACATCTCATGGACTAAGCCTGAGTATCCGAATGGTAAGTGAACTCTTTTAGCCTCAAGTTAAAAAGATGATTAGTAAAGGTAAATTAATATTCTAAATGGCAGCTTATATGTGGTGCTTAATTTTTAATGATCATTTTAGCACATAAAATACCTGAGATAGTATCATTGTCTGCAGCAGGGAGATTGTGGTTTTCAGCCCATCGTGCGGTTTCAGTGGCTCAAAAGTGCTCCCTTTTGATAGTTCTTGTGTACTGCATCTCATTGTTCAATGTTTTCCAGGACAACTGAGATGAGGAATAGGCATTCTTGGAGAATATCAGTCTAGGATGTTAATTTCACCCTCCAATAAAACATTAATTTCTTTTACATTAATTGATATGTAATAATAATTAGATTTGTGTTCTGCGTACTCATCATAAAGTTGTACATTTCTATGGCTGTGAAAATTAAAGAATATACTTTCTTTTGTTCAGAAATGTTTTCTATTATGAAATATCCATGAGTAAAACTTTTTAGACAAATTTTACTTTTCTAGTGGGATTGCACAGTATCATTTACCTTGGAATTCACTCTGATTTTGTTATCATGCATGTAGCAGCTTAAATCACTTCAGAGGATGCTATGTAGGAATCACTAAATTTGATGGATCAGAAATGTTTTTCTTCGTTGGCTCATGATATTGATATATTTCAGTATATATAATTACTTCTCCCAGTGGTTTCACATCAATGTCATTTTGTCCTGCAAGTTTTTTCCCACTTTCAGTTGTGATAAAGCACATCTTGCTTGTTCAACTTCACTAGAGACGTTTTAAATTATTCCCCCAAAAGTGGTGATTGTATTCTGTAAAGTCTTACATTAAATTTAGAAAGAAATAAGAATATGTCACCTGTTAAATAATGTATTTGATAATTTATGGTTCTTTGTATGGAAGTCTTTGTGGAAGATTTTGCTTTCTAGCCCCTTAGAAACTCTCTAACCCCGTTCCTAAAATCTCATTAGCATATGTGGCAAAGACAAGGAAGCTGGAGAAAGGGAAAGGGTAAGGGATGGGAAGGGAGGAAATGGGGAGGAAGGTCATGTATGTGGCTTAGTGCTAAAGTCTGAATAGTTTTCACTGAAATAGGCATTTTTTTTTATAGTTTGTCTCAGGACCTGATCCTGTTATCTTTCCACAGTGGAAAAAAGGTCCAAACAGTTTAGAGTGGTTTAACTAATCAAGTAAATATAAATATATATGTCCATATATATATGTGTGTGTGTATATATATATATTTTTATACATGCGTATCAACAGCACAGGATAAAGACCTAGAGTTTAATTAATAAATTTCCACAAGCTTCCTTTAAAACAACTAAAAGTTGTGATGCACAACTAAATTTGGATGTTGTATCTTGTTAATACGACATTTCCTGTGTACAGCTTGGCTCTCCTTTTAAATACAATAAACAGCTTGCTAGAAAACCATTGAGGGTGTTGGTGCACCCTCAGCAAGTTTGCCGATGTTACCAAATTGGGTGGGAGTGCTGGTCTGCTGGAGGGCAGGAAGGCTCCGCAGAGGGACCTGGACAGGCTGGATCGATGGGCCGAGGCCAATTTTATGCAGTTCAACAAGGCCAAGTGCTGGGTCCTGCACTCGGGCCACAACAACCCAGGCAGCTCTACAGGGTGGGGGAAGAGTGGCTGGAAAATGGCCCAGTGGAAAAGGACCTGGAGGTGCTGGTCAACAGCTGACTAAACTGAATGAGCCAGAGTGTGCCCAGGTGGCAAAGAAGGCCAATGGCATCCTGGCCTGTATCAGCAAGAGTGTGGCCAGCAGGACCAGGGCAGTGATTGTTCCCCTGTACTCGGTGCTGGGAGGCCACACCTCAAATCCTGTGTTTAGTTCTGGCCCTCTCACTTAAAGGAAGATACTGAGGTGCTGGAGTGAGTCCAGAGAAGGGCAATGGAGCTGGGGAAGGGTCTGGAGCACAGGTCTGATGAGGAGCAGCTGAGGGAGCTGGGAGTGTTTAGCCTGGAGAAAAGGAGGCTCAGGGAGTCCTTATCACTCTCTACAACTGCCTGAAAGGAGGGTGTAGCCAGGTGGGAGTTGGCCTCTTCTCCCAGGCAACAAGCAATAGGACAAGAGGAAGTGGCCTCAAGTTGTACCAGAGAGGTTTAGATTGTGTATAAGGAAAAATTTCTTCATGGAAAGGGTTCCCAAGCATTGGAACAGGCTGCCCAGGAAATTAGTTGAGTCACCATCCCTGAAGGTATTTAGAAGATGTGGCTCTCTGGGACATGGTTTAGTGGTGGATTTAGCAGTGCTGGGTTAACAGCTGGACTCAATGACCTTCAAGGTCCTTTCCAACCTAAATGATTCTCTGATTTATCTAATAACTTATTTTCTCATTCTCCGGTGTTCTATTTCCATCCTTTCCCATTTTCTTGAAAAGAATTTTAAAAACCTCCAAAAGCGAACAAGCTCTAAAACTTTTGACTGAGCAACTGCTTAATCAGGAAGGTTTGCGTTGTTCAGTGACTTTGTTTTGCTCATTCTCAACACATCTTTTGGGCTGCCTCGTGGCCACATCATTTACAATCTCTCTCTGTGTCAGTGTTTTAAACCTGTGTAAGAGGCTGAAAAATATCATAGTTGAGAAGACTGAAATTTGAGAAAGACCAGCAGAAGGTACATAGGTACTTTCCTTAAAATTTTCTTACTTCAGCATTCTACTGGTGTATTCTTGGTTTCTCTCTTTGTTTTGGGTTTTTTTCGAAAGCATGGAAACTGTTTCCTGCTTTTTACTGAATTGGTTCAAACTTGGTATGTTTCAGGCTGCTAGGCATAAGTAGCGCTTTTTGAAAGTACTGAACTTGGCTTTGTTTGAGGTGGAAACCTCAGAATTGCAAAGATTTGCATATCATAGATTGTCATCTGCTTATTAGATCTCTGGGGCCATTCCTTTCTCTCCTGCCTGCTTTCGTCTGCTACTGCATGACAGATGCTACTGTTTATTTCCATGGGCTGAGGAGGCTTATCAGCTTCTGATGGGTGTGTGGGCTGGCTGGGGTTTGGACAGCACAGCCTTTGCTAAGCCCTCATGGTATGTATGGAGTTCAGCTGCTTGCTGTGCATTAGAAAAAGGTTCAGGAGAATTAATATGCTACCCTTGAGGCCAAAGGTGGCAAACAGGATTAAAGGCTACATGGCTTCTTCATAAAGATGGCACAGTAAGGGGAAATGAGCTCTGGGGTACAGGAACATCTGGGCTCATGTTATCCAGATGTGGATATTGAATTTCAGGGCTAGTTTTTTTGTTGAATTTAAGGCCTATTTACATTATTTTGAGGAAAAAAATTTATTTCATAGAGAAATGGGAAATTATACACCTAATTCTTTGTTGAAAGTTGCTTCAGAAATACCATTTATGTACCAAGTGAAAAACAGTCTTTTGGAAGATGGCATGTTGAATATATCTGAAATAGGGACGTTTTATTTTGTCTTGTTTTCAGTCCAGCAGTAAAATGGTTGATGAGACATGGCCCAGATTCTGCCACTCTACACATATGTAGGTAGAGAGTAGATAGTATAAACAATATTGACTGTTTAGATGAGGGCAGTGTATGAAGAGGCTTGTGAAATCATGTGCCATCAGGTATTCTAGTTTGACCTTTCATTATTCTAGTGGCCTTAATAAATAATGATCTCTTCTTCAGAGCATATCCATTATAATCTTGCCATATAGTTTGAAATCTGCTCTTTTAAAATCCTTGGAATTTTTCCATTGAAAATTTTCCTTAGATGGTCAGTTCTCGAAAACTTCACTTTGTGTTCACGTCATAGATAAAACCAAGTCTAAATCTGAGCTGTATCTTCCAAGGCCATGTGGAATTTTTATGGGAAATATCAGGTATAGTAAAAACTGATTTGTAAAATTATTCAGTGAACTAAGCCAGTACTTGTTCCTGCAAATCCTTGAGCTTATGAGAGATGACTGGTGTTTGTAGTCAGTGAAATTGATGTAGGTAAAAGTATGTTTGCTTAAGATTTGACCTCTAGATTGCACCTTAAGAGTAAAATGCTTGTAGTACTTTGGATTCAATACCTCTTTAGTGTCTTGAATATCATTGACATATTAGATGGCCTCACCTAGAGAGGGGAAAGGAGGAAGGAAAAGAAAGACTGAATAGCTTTCTTCAGTTTAAGTTTAATTTGCATTCTTGGATTTCTTTTCAAAAGTGAAACATAATTGTACTATAGACAGTAGAGATTTTGACTTCAGTGAAATCAAGATTTGACCTAGCTGCCTAGACTTCATAATTATGAAGAAACTGCATCTTTTCATGGTGACCACATGTTTCTCAGGAAGCCTTGTAAATCACAAAAATGTCCTATAGTCTTAAATATTTTATGAATGGTAAACTTCAGTAATATCTAGCAAGTCTCAAGAAGTTCGTTAACTTTGGGGCAACTTTGAACTTTTTCTCTGTATGCTTTGGAAACCTATACTGGTGAAGTAGGGAGGCAAAGTTATTTATCCTTAGTAAAAAATAATTATTGCCTAATTTAGAAAAATGGCTTCACATCTCAAAAATGGACTATTAGCCCTTTTCATCTGAAATTTACTTTTTTCTTTCTTTTCATACTGTAGTTTTCTCCGTCAGCGTCCTACAAGGCAAAGGCAGAAGCAGAATCAAGAGATAATGGATCAGGTTTTTAGAGACAATTGTTCTCTGACAGTACTGGGAGAACTAACAAAAGCTCACAGTGTTGAGCAGCAAGCTGCTCCTCAAGTGTAGATGCTGCACAGTGCTGTGGCTTTAGGAAATCTTTAAAACATTAATGCCAAATTACCTCATTATGATTCATGCTATTACCATAAGTATCAAAGGAATAATGATGATTTGTCAGGCACTGGTCTGTGCTCTCTGGTGACCAGTGACAGGACCCAAGGGAATGGCATAAAGCTGTCTCAGGGGAGGTTTAGGTTGGATACCAGGAAAAGGTTCTTCACCCGGCGGATGTTCAGACACAGGAACAGGCTCAGCTCCCCAGGGCAGTGGTCACAGCACCAGCCTGACAGAGTGCAGGAAGTGTTTGGACAACGCTCTCAGGCACATGGTTTGATTTTTGGGGTTGTCCTGTTCAGGGACAGAGGTTGGACTTGGACGATCCTTGTTGGTGCCTTCCAACACAGGTAATTTTATGATTCTATTCTATGATACTTTAAAGGGGTTAGTGCTACAGGTATAGTAGGTGCTTAAGAGTATCCCAGTGTTTGGCATTTTTTCCCCATAAAACACATCCTTAATGCCAGCATTCACATTTTTCCTCTGAGATAAATAAAATGTTTTAAAGATATACCCATATATGTAAAATTCATTTAATTAATGTAGGAAAAATATCAGCCATTTATGTTATTGCTTCACAAGCAACTAGACACAGAACCACAAGGGATTTTTGCTTTAGCAAGCCTGTCAAATGGGGTAAGATTGATAGTGTGAAATTTTCCAGGACCTCCTCCTACACACATCTCTGCTGTCTGAGTTGAGTTTAGCCTCTCACTTTTCTAGAAGAGAAAAGAATTGAGGAGTGTGTGAGTCGCTTCACCATACTCAGCTCTGCATTGGTTTAGCGTATAAATCTTTTGAAGTAGAACTCTTCAAAGCTCAGCTGAACCAGTTGTGTGTACACTTTTATTTACAAAGCAGTTCTCCTTTTAGTGGAGGGGAAAATATTTTTTCAATTTCAAACCGAATCTTCTTCACTGTAGTTTCAAAAAATTAAGTTTTAAGGGAAGGAGTGGTGAACTGAGCTATATTTTTACAATAGAAGTTGTTTTCTATAATGGAAAGATTAGAAGGCGTTCTTTGAAGTAAAATCACTTCAAATGAATCCTGTAACTTTGTGTTTACTTGCCTTAAGATTTCTCATTGAAATAGCTTTTGAAAAGGGATAATATTCGGAAGTGAGAAAGATGGAGGAATAGCCCTGAGAAAAAGTACTCCTTTGCGAGCTCAGTTTCCAAAATCTAAGCAAATCTGTAAAATTAGGTCTTTAGTTCATTAAATTCAGAACACTGTACAGGATTTGTTATCCTACCATGAACCTTTGGAATAACAAAGTTTTAGAATTCCTTATAAATGAGATAAGCAATCACTTACAATTTTTTAGTTAGTATTAGCCAGTTGTACAAGAAGGACCACTCTTTCCTCTGTCTGAAAATCTTGCTAATGTTTAAGTTCTCAAATATGTTTTCTTTCTGTAGGTTGAATAGGCAAGGAGTAGTTTGCTTCAGGAATTTTTCTACAGCGTATTGAGAAGGAAACAGTAATCCTTGCTATATTGTGGTTTCATTTAGAAAAGTGGGTAAAATTTTCCAGCCACCTCACTCCTACCCCAAATTAATGAAGTATGTAGTTTGTTGGCAAAATGCTGAAAATCTGAGGTAATTATCATAAAGAATGAATATCAAAAATGTGTTTTGTGTGACAAAATTACTTGTTACTGATTTATTGTAGTTACAGCACTGCCCCACATTTCAAATATATTGGAGATTTTGTTTCTAAATCTAAAGCTGTTAAGATGTGAGGTGGTTTTGTGTATCTTGTTTGAAAAGCCATATGCAGAGTAGTCTGTGAAACAGAATTGCCTCAGTTTTCCTCAAGATGATGTTGGCTGCCATTCAGAAACAAGTTTGGTAAGGGGTAGTCTTTGGAATAGTGTAATTGTTTTAAGAGGTGCAGTCCACTTGTTTCCACTTGTTTCCACTTGAGGTTTTCAACAGTTAAAGATGGAAGAGTGTGTTTCTTTTGAGTTTTACATGCTCAGTCATGCTAAACAATATCTGCTCAATTGTGAACAGTTTGAAATACTACTACTTTTACTACTACTACTGCCTTGATGTCTGTAGCATTAGTTTTCTTCTAAACTCTGTAGCATTTTAGATACTGAGTGCTCTTACGTTTTACAGGTATTATTACTAGCTATGGATTGTATATGGATGGTGTTCTGCTGCAAAATTCATCACAGCTAAGTTGTTATTCTTATGGGCTTGCTCCTTGGAGTCTGCATTCCTTCAGAGTCCAGGCATGTACTGCAAAAGGTTGTGCTTTGGGTCCACTGGTGAGTACCTTAATTTACATTCTGGGAGTCTAATAAATGTCAGATGACAGTGAATATCAGAGTAAATGGTGATGTTTCACTCTGGGCAGTACTAACCCATCTGGCAAAACGTGACATTTAAAAAAAATCCTGTTTAAGAGCTGCTAAAGATTCAATAGGTCATTGTTAGGCACCATTCCAAAGTAGAACATAGGTACAGTGAAGAAAGGCAAAAACGGAGGCTGAAACACACATTATTGAAATTAAATGGAGTTAATATGTTTGAAAGGTGCAGATGTGCTTTAACCAGATTTATAAGGATGTATATAAAGAAAGAGTTACTGTTCCAGTAATGAGCAAATTTCTAGCTGCCGGACTGAAAGGGCTAAAGTTAATTTGAGAATTGCAGAAGCCAGAAGTGGCAACAGGAGCAAGGAAAATATGGTAATTCATAAATCTTTTAAATGCAAGTATGTGATCAAAATATTATACTGGACGGACTTTAACAGTCTTGCATAACACTCCTTTTTTTCAGGATTTGAGAATACAGGAATATTAAATTTGACATATGAAAAACAGACCTTCTGAGGCTTTTTTATTTTGTTGAAGGTTTTTAGACATCTAGCTGAACTGATGAATCTAGTATGATTTCATAGTACTGTAGCTGATGAATAACTAGAATCATATCTACTATGCTTGGTTTTGTTTTCAAGCATAACTGAAAAAGAAGCCTGTGTTTATTCTGGGATTTAACATTTTGTTTAATTCAGCTTTATTTGTAGACTTTTAAAATGGGCAAAAAGGAAGGAAAAAGAGAAAGATTTGGGAGGTTTTTTTGTTCTTTCTATTTTTTCCATCACAATTTATTTTGTATCAGGAAAGAACTTCCAGGTTTTATTTTTATGATATAATATTTTAGTTGCATTTCCAACATTGTTTCCAAGATTGCTTTTGTTCAAATGCCGGTAACATTGTCTATCTGCAGAAGACAACTAGACTTTATAACCATTAAACATTTTATAGCTTGCTCTACTTTGAAGAATATTTATTCTTGAAAGCTTGAATGGCTTTTTGCCAGTTTTTCTTGTACATTTTTTACAACTTCACATATATCCCAAAAGCAAACCTTGTTTTAAGGTACTTGATGTGCAATAACCTAACCCATTGTGTTGGTAGTGATGTTTAAGACAAGTCATTACCAAAGTTTGCATACAGATGAAATATGTATGTTTTCACTACTATTGTCCTATCAAATAGGCATCCAAAGGACAGAACAGAACACCAGTGGTTAGGGTTTTTAAAAATATTTTTAGTAGTATTTTTTCACATTTCCACTGAACTACAGACTCATAACTTGACTTTTGGAATAATTCAAAGGGGTTGCTATAGCTGATACTCATCTGCATCCCATGATCAGTACACAAACTGTTTTCCAAAGCCAGTGATCCATCTCTAATCACAGGAATTGCAGTACATCTTGATTTAGGCTCACCTAAGTGCTGTCAGGAAGTTAAAGCACTGGATCTTTATTTGATTTTTTTAAAAATGATTTTCATATCAATTACAGAGTAAATCCAACACTTAAAAAAAAAATTTAAAAAAAAGAGAGAGAGAGAAGCCTAATGTTTTGCCTCTGCTCTAAATAGTATGGGAAACATCTCCAAGCAGTAAACTGATATGCTTCCTGCTATTTTTGTTGCTGATCTTGTACTTAATGTGCCCTAATCGATTAAGGAACATCATGTGACATTCCCCTAAATATGGAATTTGTCCACCTTATGTTCCTGAAGGTAGCTCTGAAGATCTAAATTAGTTATGAGAGCATTAGCTGTTATTCTATTTCAAATTTTTTTTTTATTTCACTTAGGTAGTTTTTGTTTAACATTTTTTTTCTGTGACTATGATGTATTTTTAAGTGAGATGCAAATTGTTAACACATAGATTAAGAAAAGCCAAATTTTAATCTCTTCCTATTAGATGCGAGATACTGCTTTTGTCTGTCCTAATTATTTGGGTGTTTTGTTCCTAAAGAGGGAAAAAGATGGATTATTAAGGACTAGTGTAACCTCTAATAGATTCTTTAGAGAAATTCGGGAGAACTAAAATTATGCTGGTCTTGAAATGTGTTAGCTCCTGTAAATGTCTTATAAATAAACAGAACTGTTCAACACTGAATATTTCTCGTCTCAATCCACTGCTATTAAACTTAAATTTCAGGGTTTTACTTATATGTATGCTAGTACTTTTCCCAATATTATTATGCCTATCCTATGATTTGGTGTCAGTTTTATTATAGCAGAGTCTTTGTTATTTAAGTTATTAATAAACACATCTTCACAGAATTGTGTAACAAGTAATATTTAGAAAAATAAGTATGAAAAAGGTTTTCTGTGCCATGTTTTTATAGCACGTAATAAAGAAAAAGCTAAAGACATAATACAGCTGGTGCAGCTGTTTAGGACATGATACAGATTGCTAGAAATTTATATTATTTAAAGATTTTTTGAATCTTCTTCAGTAGAAAAACATAATTGTTATTAATTTCTTCACATTTCTGATGTTTCTGATTGGAGTACCTGCATTTAGCAGCACTTTACTGGAAATTATTTTGTTTAGAAAGCACAGTTTAGTCAAATCCTTACATAAAGATGTTTTCGACTGAAATACCGAAATAATTAATGTGGCACTGATCCAATAAATCTATGAAATATTTGTTTATCTTTAAGCATGTACTTCGTCCTGTTGGCTTCACTGCAACTTTTCACTTATTTTAAATATAAGAGTGTATAAATAGAGAAGCACATGTGGATGTGTTGATGCACATCAATGATGTAGCCTGGCACATGTAAACAATAATCTTTCCAATCTTTACATGCTAAAAAGTACAACATTCATGTTTCAAGGACAGAGAAAATATGTTTGGTTATTTAGATGACAGAGCAGGTGTAGCAGATTAAAAATAGCATTTATTAGCACTCCCACGAACCTGCAGCTGAGAGGCACTTACAAAGGTGTGAAACCATCTTATACCTTGGAAAACACCAAATAAATAATGTGTGAGAAACAAACTTGTTGCCATAAAATAACGTGATAGCAAATTTTTTTCCATAGCACTGAATGTTTACTACAAGTTATGAAATTTCAATACTGCATTTCTAGAATATTGAATAAGTATTTATTTACTTATATTACAAATATTTCATATTCAGTACATTATCCAGCTCTTTCATATTTTATTTTCTCTTAAAGATTTACTTTTTATTGCAACTTAATTTTATTAGATGAATTCAG